>JAIFGZ020000368.1:600000-802993 GCA_019925245.2 Oryza australiensis | reverse complement strand
AACGATTTCATCTAAACATCATATTCGAGATATGCAACCATATTTTAGATTTGTAAGCTTGGATTGTAAAAGTACTAACTGAAAGACCTTCGTATCCACTGTGTAATAGGAGAGGGGAGAGGGGAGGGAGTTAAATAGGTGTTCCTAAATTTCACAACTTTGAGGCGATTAAATAACAAAAATTCCGGTTCAATCAAAAGTATAAATGACAAAAGATGACAACATGTAAGTAGATTAGGTAAAATAAGCTCGGGCACAATATAAGTTAAGGCAAGAACAAAGAAACCAATAGAGAATGCGTGATTTGTTTCTCAAAGTTTGGATCGTGATCATTCTCCGTTGCGGGCCCAAAGTTGGATCTCTCTCAATCCTTTTCCATGAGGTTTTCTAGTGCCTTTCTTAGTTCCACTCATGATGGGTAAGCGAGGCATTTCACAAAGAAAATTTAATATCTTATGATTGAATTTAATGGGTGGGAACTTCCTACCGGGTCTTTCGATTGACAGGCGGGTCGGAACCTACAGTCTCTAGACCAGGGCATGATCGAGTATATGTTTTCCCTCAGAGGAAGCAACTCACGACCACACAAATAATAATACAAAAGGACCTATTATTGTGGTCGTTAAGTACCGGTTTCTACGAAATTGATTACCTCGACAAATAAAAGAAAAACCAGCATTCTTATACACATATTAGTTACCAATATTATGAGTTCCACTTGCCTTGAAAATACTATGGATGCGGGGATTATACAATAAAGTGAAGGAGAAATGTAGACATGCAAAAAGAAAAACACCTCTGTTTGAATGCTTGAGCACACGGTTGAAGGGCTCCAAGTGGGCCAAAATAAGGCATAATTTGGGTTAATCCCTTGTGCATTGCCATAGGGCCCCACATGGTAGTCTCTAGGAGAAAGGCGGTGAGATGGGGCCTAGGGTCGGGCGGTCTCGGCTCCCTGTCTCCACCTTCCACATGGCATAACCTCAGTCCTCCCTAATGGCGGCCATGGGTGAGTAGACATCCTAAGCGCCTTACTGTCATTGAAGGCTATAAAAGGAGGCTTTCTCATAACAACACACACTCAAAAGCAATCTCTACTCTAATCGTGTCTCTAGCTTAGTGGAGTTTAGGCTTAGAATAGTTCTTTGGTTTCCTAGTCTTTTCGGAGTTCGGTTATGTCTTTAATACTTTACTTTTCTTGTAAGACTATGAGTGCAATAATAGAATTATCTTTTTATTCAATTATGTTCATAGTTCATATATTGCTTTGTCAATTATATGGTCTATGAGTAGTTTATACCTTTTCATAAACTATGCGTGTTTAGGCTAGTTGATATATGCCAAGGCATCAATCCATGATCTTAACGAGGTTGCACTAGTTCTAACTTGTCCATTCGAGGTGGGAGTCTAGAAATTATTGACAATATTTAGCAATGCAAGCATGATTCTTAGAGTGATTAAATGCCATCGGATGTGGATGTACCCCCACGAAAAGTAGGGGTAGACGGTGTGTGACCATGTCGGGTCAGCCCGTAATCCTCCATGTTTGGGTACGATGTAAGTTTGTAAAATGCCATAACTTATAGCGGCAAACCAGCTAGGTGTGGTCTCTGGAGATGCTTGGGTGCCTAGAGCTAAGTCCCAGCCATGTATATGTATGATTGTTGTATTGACTCAAGCGTCGACAAGCTATACCCATATACGATATTTGTAAAGTATGAGGATTGTTGGTGCTAGGGCATATGTGAAATTGAGATAAAGAGACGGGTGACCAGGACTTTTATACAGGTTTGGGCAGCTTAACGTGGTGACACCCCATCCTGTTGGCCAGCAGATGTTACCTTTATATCATCAATATCACATGAGTGCAATATTTGGGATGATTATTCTAGTCTCTTCCTCAAATATGAACTTGGCAAGATGGAATCATCTTGTGGCTTGTCTTCGCCTTTGTTGGCATGTCTCCTCTCTTCTTGGGAGTATTGTATTTATACCCTCGGATGGCCTCTCATCCAAGTAGAACTAGAGGCAAGTATTGATATGATCAGAGTAGTCCTTGTCGTGTCCATGTAGGACTCGCTTCTCTTTTCTTATCCAAACACCTTAGTATATGAGGTATGATTACGTATAAGACTTGGTATATGGTGGGCCGTCGAGCCTAACACAAAAGTATTAGTAGGTATGTCTATCTACGACACTAACGGTAGCCCCCGACCTCAATGTAAATGACGGGACAAGCGTTTCGACCATGTAGCCGAAGCCCAACCTTGTGGGAATGTGGAAAGCCAGTTCTTTCCGGATGGCCAGGAGTAGACATGTAATTCTCTACAAGTCCTATTTCTTGGCCAGATGAGAGAACATGACCATAATTGAATTTGGATTAAAGATCAGAGGAAAATACCATCTCGACTAGTAAACTCTTAACGCCACCGGGCGGTCGGGCGCAGCAGGCAAGCGCTAGCCCGAGTTGAGCGAGACGAGTAGAGTCGGCGGGGTTGGGTGATACGGACCCATGGGTGGCGGAGGTCGGCTAGAGCGTTTCGAGGTCGGCAAAGCCTTTTCGAGTTGGCTAGCAATAGTTTGTACTTTATTTCTGCTTTGCCGTCAAGCCCAGTAGCGATCTATGGACCTTACTTCAAGCTTTCTTGAATTGCACGGTAGAAAAATTTATTTTTATGCTATAAGTAGCCTACACGTTATCATTCGGTAGTATCACTGACTAGTTTGGGTTTTAGGTGGATGGGAATAGGTTGCACATGGGTTGATTGCATCATCGGTTTTAGGGTTCGTGAGAGAGTTGATGGAAGCTGTGTTTGTTGAGATTGTCTCGGATCGACATGATGTGATTGTGTCAAAGCAATTTCAGAGAGGACTCGGTATGAGTATGAGTCGGAGTTCGGGATGGCGTTGCCACTTGGAGTGTCTTGATCGGTACAATGTGATTGTGTCGAAGCTATCTAGTAATCCGACCATAACGCCGCCTTGCACCTATGCAAACCATGTCCTTGATAGTATGTGGGACGACATAATGTGATTACGTCGACATGATTTCCATAAGCGATTTCATAGATCGGAGCTATGATTTTAGGTGTCTTTGTTCGGTATTTGCCTTATGTAACCCCCTTTTGTCGTCTCAATATCATATCTCTGCGATAGGTAGAAAATTGTCACGCCCGATTTTCGATCGAGATTAAAATCATTTAATGCATTTTTCACATATTATTAAAAGAAAAGTAAATTATTCAAGTAAAGTAAATAAGGAAATAAAATTTTTCCTTTAAAAATTATGGCTGGAAATATTTTGAAATATTCTCCATGCCCTAAAAACTCTTTAATTTTTGTGTGAAATTTTGGAGCTCAAAATAATTTTAATAATACAAAGAACATTTAAGTAATTATTTAAATAACTTAATTAATCAACCAAATAATCTGGTTGAATTTTTATTAAATATTTTGGGTGTTCATATATTTTCAGGATTTTTCTTGGAATTATTTGAGCATTGGAAGTATTTATAAAAATTCAAGGAAGTTTGGAAGAAAAGTCTGCTATTCCTCCCTCTGCTACAGTGTCGTCTTCCTTCTCCAGCTTCCTGTGTACTGTTCATCCGAACAGTCATCTCTTTCCTCCCTTCGCAAATCCCGTCGAATCACTTGCTCAAATCCAAAAAATTAATTGAGAGAAATTAATCCTCACCTCTTCCTCTTCAATTCTCCCATAAATCCCCATTCAATCCCGCATCAATTCGTGGTTTATTTTGATCTTCAATCTGAGCTCCACCATGGCAGGCCGTCCCACCTCTCCCGACCACGTTCCTCCACATTTTACAGCGTCATAACGTGTTCCCGGCTTTACTCCTCCGTTTCCCCCATTTTCCCCCTTCCTCCGCTCATCATGTGCGCCAGGGCAGCCAACTTAAAGACCATCAATTGCACCCGCCATTAATGTCACGGCCCGCACGGTTTCGTCGGTTCCCATAAGCTCCTCTGGCCATGCACAGCGCCCTTGGGCTATAAAGATCCCCACACTCCAAACACGCTCTCCACTCATTTCCCCTCGTGTTCACCAATTCCGAGCTCCCTTCCATGCGCCGCCCAAATTCCATCGCCAGAGGCTCGCATTGTTTCCGGCCATTCCCGCTTCTACCGTCACTCTTCCCATAGAGCCACCACCATCTCCACCTTCACAATTCTAGGGAACACCTTCCCGTTGTGTTTTCCTAATTCCTAGCCGCCGCTTTGTCACGTCGTCATGCATCGTCCCCATCATTTTAGGCCATCGGTGAGCTCCATTTCTCTCTCCCCTTCCTTTTCTTTGCCCAGTTCGTTCGGTCTTGTTCGTGTTAGCCTCGGTTGCGTTACGGCAAGCTCGTGTGTTGTTCTCGCGAGTGCCCAGGTGCCGCTTGGCTTTGTCGCCGTTCGTTCTCACTGCAGAAGCATCAAGCCGCGCCGGCCTCTCCGTTCCGCTGCGATGCGCCTGTAGCCTCTCTCGGCCACGGTGCGTTGCGTCGGCCGCGCCCTGCTACGCCGCGCCATGCCACGCGTCACGCCAGTGCCACACCGCGGCGCCGCCTCTCCACCGCTCCATGCCGCGCGTCGTCGGCGTCCGTGCCGCCATTCATCGCCTCGGCTCCAACGCCGTCGCCGGGTGCGTCGCGCCGCATGCGCGGCCATGCGCGGCGCTGCCGGCCACGTATTTAGCCGCCAGCCAGGCCGCCGCCTTGCTTAACAGCATGCAGGCGCCACCCCCAGCCACCCCGTGCAACCTCCATTTTCCCGTGCCTGTCGAGCTGCCCTATCCGGTGTCGCCACGTGGCGCACCGTTTTCCCAAGCCGGTGCACCGGCCTCACGTGATGCTTGTCGCGTGGGCCCGCCTTAGTGAACTCGGTCTATGGTAGGCGAGCCGTTTTCCCCATGCAACCCATTTATTCTCTCTCCGGAAAACAAAGTCTATTTTGGCTCACTCGTTTCCCTCTCACTCCTTTTTTCCTTTGGGCCGCGGAATATGCCAGTTTTTCTCCATCGCGAAAGTCCATTTTCTCTCCTTGGCCTAGCCACGAAGTCAGTTCACCTCCTCCTTTCCACGTATTCTTACCTCTTTGGACTTGGTCCTCGGAGGGCCGCTCCTTTGTGTCGGCGGCTCGTGGGGCCCGTGTGTGCATAGGCCTTTGCGGATGTCGGCGGATACCTATGCTTGAAATCAATTAATAATTGTGCAATAAATCAATTAATTCCCAATTCATTTAAATGGCCCAAACTTCTAAAAATCATATCTAATCCATACGAACTCCAAATTGGGCCATCAAGTTGCAAAATTCATCTAAAATTGAGCTCTACATGTTCGTTTACTTTCCATGTACTGTTTATTTGGTTCTTATTAAGAATTTTCTCGTTTCTCGTTTCTTAGTTTTAGGAGTTCGCATTCGCGAAGAAGGTTAGCTTGAAGAAGCAAGGAAAGTCACATTCTTCCTTGACGCATATTGATCCCAAATTATAAAATTATTTATTGTTTGCAAATAAAATTGCATTGTTTTGCTAATTACATAGAGCAGGAATACCTATCGATCGCTTGTGCCTCGTTTAATTGATATCCATCCATTGTCAACTTGGGTGATTAATTTGACTAGCTTGAATCACTTATGTGATCTCGCTAGGAATATTTATGCTTAGCCATGCTTAATTACACTAGCTCACAATAATGGGAGAACTTCACTACTAGGCGATAGACACATGAAATGACGGTCTCGGCCAGGAGTACCTTGGCAAAGGTTCTTGGTTAATTAAAATATGACTAAATGGTGGGTTGTGGGTGCATGGTTTGCTTGTCGCACCCATGGCAATTAAGGGCCGGTTCATGGAGACCACTGGAAGACTTACGAACTTACCACAAGCCAACATGGGCAACGGTTGGACTTATAGTGTAGCTTTTCCACTGGTGACGCATCCGAGGCAAGGGTGGGCGTGACGGAGTTCGGATGGACCGGGCAAGGTCTATGCGGTTTCCAGGATTCACCAAGGCACCGAGAGAGGCTGCCTACCTGGCATAGGGGTAGGGGTGAAACCTTAGTGTGGTGTCGCTTGGTCGGGGAAATTATGCGAAGGTCTTGTCACGATTTCCCCCTTGCGGTCGCTGCGGTGGTGCAGAGGCATGGCAACATGTGTAGAATCGTGTCTTGTGGGTACAATTGTACATCTACGGCGAGTAAAACTATTCGAATAGTCGTGCCCGCGGTTATGGGCGATCAACCTGATTCACCATGATTAGTCCCACCTTTAATAATTTGACTTAATGGGCTGGTTTGGTTCGGGTGAATTGGTTGGCCACGTTCAACGTGGTATAGCGTTGTTCGGTGGATGATTAATATTTATTTAATAGATTAATCAATTGTTTTACTGTTTTGAACCGAGAAAGGTTTTACAACCACTTTTATGCAAAATAGCAGCCACTCTTGTCTCCCTTGCACGTGCATTTCTCAGGTGTGGCTTGCTTGGAAATACGGTGGTTGTAATCAGCCTTGCTATTTCCCCTTTTCCCAAAAGTGCGTGCTCTGAGTCAAAGATGGAGTTAGAAGACCAATGCTCGGACCCAGGTTGAGTTTGCACGTGGGTAAGAATTTGAAGCCAGCTAGGATACGCCTTTGTCCGCTCTTGTTGTTTTCTTTTGGGTGCGAGGACTAAGTGCCTCTTACGTAAGTATTTTACGCTTTATGTACGTTTGGATCTGTTTATTGATTTGTCATTTTGTGTACCACTGGCTGATTCTGGACATGATTTAATACACAAAATAGTCTAGAAATTTGGCTAAATTTCATGGCGTGACAAGTTGGTATCGAGCCATCTTGGTATGGGTTGAGCCAAATGGTCAAACCCTAAGGACAAGTTTTCGAAAACCCTATTTGCGAAAATGTCTCTTTTTCCCTCCGGAGTTCTTTGCGAAATTATTTGTCAATTTTCTCCCTTTCCCTCAACTCTCTAGTTGTTCGGCTGGAGCGCTAGGTGAAGCTTCAAGCAAGAAGATCGTTGCGGCAGTCCTGAGTCCGCGCTACTCGAGGTTCAAGTGAAGTTTTCTCGGAGTTTACCCAAACCCAATCCTTCCAGAAGAGTAGTGTGTAATTATTTTGCTAGATTGTGTGTTTGTTTGTTGTGTGCAGGTGTGTGGTTCACATTAGTGGTGGGGATGTGACCATACTAGGTTGTTTGCTTAATCAACTTGAAGAGTAAAGTGCACCCACATCGTCGGTAGATAAGTGGGTTAAGGTCGTATCTTTATAACCTTCCTTCCATCCCTTTAAATGCGCAGCCGGTGGTGATTCTTGAGAAAGTGTGATCAAGCTGCATGATATCGTCGGCAGTGTGTTGAGAGTCGAAACGTTTGGGTCGGATCAGGACACCATTTACGGCTGTGCGAAAACTCCGCTCGTGTTTAGTTTTTGGTTCCCCAAGGTCGAGATGTTGAATGCACGAGTTGTGAATGCGGTGGAGTACGAAGTCGGATCACGAAATCGTGGTAGTGGTACCAATGATAGCGATACAAGCTCGGGAATCGAATCAAGATTTGGTTCGGTACATTCTAGCACAAGCAACACTTGGTTGCTTGACGGTATAGCAGTGTCCCCGGAAAACCGACACTGTTAGTCGTAGACAACCTCATAGTCCATGAGTGTTACCTAAGGTGGTTATGGTATACAAGGACAGATTTTGCAAGTATTCAACCGTGCTTGGGATTCTTATGCGAGGACATCGTTGATGATGATGTGTTAATTGTAAGAGAAAAGAAAAAAACTTTGGATAAACTACTTAGCAATTATCTTGGTACATCGTAGTCCAATACAAAGTATCAACATCGTCAAGTTACCGACACTGTCCATCAACGCCTCAACTTCCTCGGTTGCCTCATCCCGGCCACAGTGTGGTCAAGTCCAGCCAGGGACACTCTAGAAAAAACGAGGATATACCGACCGTCATTGGAATGTGAAGTTTCTATCTCAACGATTTGTCACTAACAAAAGCTCTATCATTCCACAGGCAACCGCTCCAAAGCTACGGTACCAACACCGGCGAGGCAGCGGTGCCATGAGCTTCAGTTATACGGTCAATGGTAAAGAAGGTAGTACAACTCCCAGTGACACACACCAAACAAGGTCCCACACAACAATTCACCCAACTGTCGTCGACATGAGTCGAGCACCCCATGTTGTTCCAACCCGGCAACCTAACGAGCAATCACGGAAAGTGGCACCCTCAATAGGAAGAAGTTGTCTAGTTTAGCTACTAAGAAGGTTGACACTTCTCCAAAAAAATAGTCAAGTCAGAGTTCTAATTGGAACCCCAGTCAGTGATCATTAAAAGAAAAAGTCAACCATGTTAGGGTCACAAACGGGAAAAGTCCATACCGGTCGAGAATTTCCGCCACCAAAGGTCAACAGCGTTTTACAAGTCTTGGATGTTCAAGAACCACTCATGATACCCGGGAGATTAGTGGCGAGTCATGTATTAAGAAAGAAACGTTGAGTAAAGCATTGATCGGCCTATGCACTTGAAAAAATCAACCGAGTCGGAATCGAAAGGCGAGATCCATTACCTATCAAGCAACTACGTTAAGCAAGGGTCAACAATCATCTATAATTGATTGGTGTTCAAGTAACTTCCTCTGCACGGAAGACTTATTTCGATTATGTACTTGGAAGAGGAAGCAAAATAAGAATACAAGGCAGAGACAATTTTTCCTCTTTCTCTTGGGGTTCATATTGAATAACCAAAATATGGATCAACTAGCGTATCCGACAATGTCGGGAAGGAACCTATAGTTTGTTGGTCGGGTCATTGCGGTTTTGTCAAGGCCAAAAATCTCATCGGCGGCAAAGCAAAGAATTGATCGATCAGTAAAGATAGAATGTTTAGACTACAATGGTGTTCGTCATGGCGAGATTTGTTTGAAGGACAATATATATGATACCTCACGAGGACGAAAAGGGTAACAAAAACATTCGAAAGCAAAATCATAAAAGGATTGTCGGAGTAATAAGTGGTAGCTTGCACCTAATGGTGAGCATGGATTAATAATAAATTCTTTATTTCAAGACCACCTTTACGAGTCTTCGAAAAACCACCTCGATGCTTCCTAGGAAGATGACAACGAAATTGTTTCATCACCCACATGCAGGTAAATGGATGCGGATGCCAAGTCATACAATACTTCCGAGTAGAGCATGCGTCGAGGATCATTCCTTGTGTATCGGTTCTATTCAAGGTTTGAAAGTGAGCTTGTTTTTGTCGAGAGAACAAAAACTCTAGGCAGCATCGAGGTACTTTCTAGCGACGAAGATTTTGGTATTGTGCGGAGAAAGCAAGCTGCGAACTTATAGCCTATCAACCCGGAGGAGTTAGTAAAAGGTAAGCGAAGAAGTGGACTGTTATATAGTGGAAATTACCTTTTGAGTTTGATCTGTTAAGTGATCGGTGTTTGTTTCAAGAAAAGAATATCAACTATACAATATGTTCAAGCGAGATGACACCGACGTCGGGTCGGAAGTGGAACAGTCGGGTCGTGATTACAACCAATGAGAAAGTCAATCAAAAGTCAGTATATCCGGGAGTCTCATGGAAGTCATTCTTATGTGGGACCTCCCGTCGTCATATGAGGATCGAGTTCCAAGAGTCCCTAGAATGAAAAGGGCACAACATGTGCTTCATTTCGATCGTAGATGGAATATCGGTTTTAAGTGTCAAGATTCTTTGTAAGTCGGAGCGATGTTGGTCAAACTCAAAGGATGGCACCGAAATTGTTCACGGTCGGACAAAAGCTCAATCTTGGTTTCAAATGCAAACCCGAAGATGAGTTTGGGTATACACAGTAACCGTTTGCTCGGAGGTTTACCGCGAGGCAGTTTGGGATGTTATCAAAAGAGTTTTATCGGTCAAAACGGTGAGCATGGTTTTAGCAATCCCAAGGTAAAAGGATCGAATCTATGGCACACTAAAGCTATCGTGACAGTAGTTCATTCTAAAGAAGTAGCATGAGAGAACAGTCGCGAGTCCAGGAAAAGACCGATTGAGCGGCTTCTTCAAACACACAGTTGTGTAGATCGAGAGTAGATCACGGCAAGTTCGAGTACGTGTACCTATGAAAATCAATGCGAGGTCTTGAAAAAGTTCCACCAACTACTAGTTAGCGAGTGGATTCTTGGCTTGTCAAGTTTGTCAACCTTAAGTGTGCGGTCAGAAAGTCGGTACTTTGAGTCCAGTACTCGGGTCGGTGTCGAACGGGGAGGAACCCGCTAGTTCGGTTTTGTGAAGCGACAAAGCACCGGGGTTAAATCCGAGTCGGTTCATTGGTGCAAGTGTGATCAACCCATCGTCGCACGGGTTTGGCGGAGTCGTTGAGCCAATGTGAGCCAAAAGAAGCGAAGTAGAGGTTAGCCGACCAACCCAACCTCAACCCTACCTTCTTTCTTTCTAGCCACGATTGGGACCTTATTCTGTGTACTCTTATTGCTTTAGCGGGGATGAATCAAACAATCTCCCAAGCTTTAACGAGGTCATAGTCCTATATCCATTGTTGAGGATAGTTTAGGGTTTAGAAAAAGGTAATTTGGTAAAATCAAATGTTTGTAGAGAAATTAGGGTAAGAGAGAAAATATGTTTGCCTTGTCAAAATTATCCAAAATAATCCTATGTAGGGATATTTCCCTTTGACCAGCTATAAAGGGGTGGGGCGTCAGTTGGTCTTATCCTACAGTCGCCTTGCTCGATACCGGCTCTGTAGACCCCGTTTTAGAGGACGGGAATCATTCGTGTTCATAGTACCTTATCCACTGGATCGAGTAGTTTGGTACCCACGAATACGATTAATTACCGAGTGCAAAGTGCACGAATAGTCTTACATTGAAATTATTACAATAATAGGCCCGAAGGAAATATCCAATACATATAGGATCTATCGGTCCGAATACAACCAAAAACAGAAATTAGATAAGATAGCAGACGGAAGCCAGCGGCATGTCGATCGCCTACAGGCAACGACTGAGGACTAAGACCTATTGCGCTCCATTGTCTTCATTCCTCCTGGTAGTACGTGTACGGGACTTCCTCATCTCCTTCATCACGGAGGTTTGTGCGTATAGCAAGGGTGAGTACCCAACGTACTCAACAAGCCAACACGAATGATGCACATGATAGGGTCATTCAAAGGATGGCTAGGGTTCTTTTGCATAAAGCCAATTTTTATAAATCTTTTCACAAGCCAAACAGCTAGCCAAGTCAAGTTTTAGTTTGAGTATATTATATCGGCGACGATTACGTCTACCATCCATCGTGATACCAAGGATGGTTTTCCGATCTCCGGTGCATCATGGTTTTACGGGAGTCTACCTCTTCTCGCGAGTCGAGAAGCTGCGTCCACCCGGCATACAAAATCATTATGCATACCAACCCATCATTTTAAAATTCGTGAGTCTAGCCAAGCGAAAGTCTTGTCACGATGCTCAATATCCGCGAGCACGGTTATTCGAATAGATTGATTCATTCACCTTTGCGGTGGATGTGCACTTTACCCGTACTCCACGAGCCCAACAAATGAGCCTACGTCCCAACTCATGAGATGGTCACGGCAAAGCCTTTCGATAACCTCACTTTGGCGTACCCGCTCCATGAACTTAAGCCCTCATGCACTTTAGCCGTCATTTTCTAGCAGTGAGAGGAGTTACAGGCGCACCGGGGTAAGGGAAGATTTCATTCATCAAGTTATAATAAGTTTCAATTTACCATCATCTCTTTCAAATCTCATCTCATCCATAAGAACCACTATGCAAGGGTACCGCCTCCGCTCAAACTATCTATTCCGCTAGGTCTATACCCATTCAAGAAGTACGTTTGTGCTTGGCTTGTTTCCGGCTATCTCATGGCTCGGTCCTTAATTGACCGAGGTCGGCACTTGCCTTTCCGGAATCCACCCAAATCCATCCAGCTGCCCCGAGTCTAAAACATTTGTTTAGTACTTTCAATTTTCATCAAACTCATTTCATCATTCTCATGGCAATGTGGCGCTCATGTCTCCACATGCCGTATCTCAACTACCTTCCCTAAGGTAGTTGCCCAAGCATAAAGCTCTTCATAAAATCATGAGTATGCATGAATCTAAGTATAGCATGGCTAAGCGGTTTACGAAGATATTCTCAGGTTTTATGTATCACATCGAGGGTTACAAGGAATAATTCTAAAGGAAATCAATAACAAGGTATGGCATAACAAGTATAGGTAATTCTATATGTATAGCATGCATGTTTAAAGTTTAAAATAACATCATTTTGCAAATGGGGATCAATATGTTCAAAGGGTGTGATGACTTGCCTTGCTCGCAACTGGTTGGCTTGAGTCCTCGGTGTTCTCAACGGCTCCTCGACTCTATCATACGTGCGAGAAATCCAATTTGAATTCGATTCAAATAAAATCCAACAAGATCCAATAGAAGCCAAGTAAATCGCGACTTCCAACACGGGGCTACGATTTTACGCAAGCTTAGGTTCGAGTGTTGGTAAAGATCGAGGGAGTAAGTGAAGAGGTCATAAGGATTTGAGGCTTGTGTCGGACTTGATTGATTTAGATATAATATATTTGGATTTCGAGAACTATTGTGGTGGTGCATCCAAAGTATGGTCGTGAAGAGAAATGGTCACCTTTCATACTTATTACGAGTTTCTTGGATCACTAGGTCTTAAGTTTTAAATAGTTAGGTTTGAAGATAATTTAATCCTAAAGTTTGTTATAGTGTTTATATAACTTTAAGTTTTAGTTTTGGAAAACCATAGAATCGGTGTTGGGTAACCATTTTAGATGGTAATAATAATCTAAATAATTTAGAGTGACGGTGGTTACTTAGCTTTGGTAATCTATTAGAAGATGAAATAATGACCCGAATATTATTTCAGTTCAGCCAAGTTAATTAATATGGAGGAGTTCATTCTTATGATTTATTATAAATTGAATTTTAAGTTTTGAGTTAACCTTGGGTGGTTAGGTTTCTAGTACTTAGTCCTAGAATGACTATTCTATTATTTTGAAACTATGTCCCTTATAATAGGTGATGAAATAATGTTGGTTGATGGGTAATACTTTATTGTAGCTAAAAATATGCTAATGAACCTAAAATAATATTGGTGAGTTAATTTTAGACTTTGAAAAGATGAAATACTATCCCTAAATAGTTTAATTAAAAATCATACTTTATCATCATGGTTGTAAAAATACTATAAGTGGAATAATTATATTTTATTGTAACTAAAATAATTCAAGTAAATAATTTTAGAGTTTTTTTTTTTTTTTTGGAAAAGATCGTGAACTAATAGATTTTAATTTCCTAAGCAACCTTTGTCAAAAATTATTAAGAATAAAATTTCCTATTTTATTACGCTTTCTTTATTATTTTCCTAAATTTTTCTCTTTTATTTTCCTTATTTTTCCTTCCTTCTCTGATTCCCATCCACGTGCTCTCTCGACGTGTGGGTCGGCCATGCCCCTCTCTCTTCCCTCGACATGCGGGCCCGCGAAAGGAAGAAGGAAAAGAAAGAAGGCCGAAAACTAGCGCGCACGCGAGGGTTCGAACGCGCGATCGAGCGAGTGCACGCGGCTCGGCTCAACCACTGCGCTCTTGAGCCAATGTCGTTCACTCTTGCTTCTTTTGTTGTTTTTGTTTCTCCTCGCATTGTTCTTCTTCTTCCTCACGACATCGGCGAAACTTCCGAGCGAACGGCGGCGAGGGTGGCCGGAGCTAGGGGTGTTAGGCTTCTTTTACCCATCTAGGAGTTATGCTAGTTGTGTTCCAAGGGTTAGGCGAGGCTATGGGGTGGCCAGATGGGCGGGCGGCAACGGTCGTTTCATGGCGCGATGTCACCTCATCGCCGGCACGCCTCCGGTGACGGGACGACCACGGAGAGGGTCGGCCGAGCACCGTGAGGTCTAGGGGAGCTAATGGTGGCATTTTCTCGGCGGGAAGAGCGTGTAGAGTCTTGGCGACGTGCGCGCGACGGCCAGGGAGTAGGGCGCATACGGCGGGGCTCGCCGGCGGCGAGGCTCAGTAGCGGGTCGGCTCGGGCAAGCGAGGGAAAGGTAGAGCTGAGTGTGGGGAGCATGATCGTACCTTTAGATTGCGGAACTCGGCCGGTGGTGGCGGGTCGGAGAAATGGCCCGCGGCTCGGTGGCGAGCTCCACGGCCGAACTTCGGTTCTTCGCAAAATTAGAGCAATGTGGTGGGGATTTTGGGGGAAACGGGGGGAAAAGCATGAGGGAATTGTGGTGAAGATTTGCGGTGTTTGGAGCTCGGCTTGGAGAGGCTTCTTATAGCCGATGGAGGAAAAGGACGACACGACGGCGACCATGGCGCGGCGTCGTGATATGGTGCGCGCGCGTGGAGGTCGTGCGCGACGTGCGGGCGCGCGGGCGTACGGCGTGGACATGCGAGCCTAGGCGTGGCGCGGGCGGTTACGGCGGCATGGCGAGCCACGTGGCGGGCGTGTGCGGGAGCGCGGTGGCGCGAGCGACGTGGCGACGGCGGCCGGCGTCGTGCGGCGTACGGCTTCTCTGTGCGTGGGGAGGGCGCGCTGGGTGGAACGTGCGTGCACGAGCGCCTGGCATGGTGAGAGCACGCGTGCGAGCGTGAGAGCACTAGTTGAACACCTGGTGACAAGTGAATAGTGCACTTTTATAATCGGCAAGTGCTTCTTTGTGGGATATCCTAAGGAAACTAAGGGATATTACTTTTATAATCGGGAACAAGGCAAAGTGTTTGTCGCCCGACACGGTATTTTCTTGGAGAAAGAGTTTCTTTCAAGAAGGGTTAGTGGGAGCGAGGGTTCATCTTGAAGAAGTTCAAGAAACGAGAAAATGTTTCGGCGACCACGAACCACAACGGGAGGAGCAAAGTATTGCGCCATCGGTTGTAGATACACCGGCCCCACGGAGGTGCGAAAGATCACGTCGTGCACCTCACAGTACACGAGTGCGGAACAACGTGATATATTGTTGTTGGACAACGATGAGTCTAAGACCTATGAGGAAGCGATGGTGGGACCGAGATTCCAACAAGTGGTTTGGTGCCATGAAATCCGAAATAGAATCCATGTACGACAATCAAGTTTGGAACTTGGTTGATCCACTGATGGTGTCAAAACCATTGAGTGTAAATGGGTTTTTAAGAAAAAGGCCGATATGGATGGAAATGTTCACATATATAAGGCACGATTGGTGACGAAAGGTTTTAAACGATTCAAGGAGTTGATTATGATGAAACCTTCTCGCCCGTCGCAATGCTTAAGTCTATTCGGATTATTCTAGCGATTGTTTGCATATTTCGATTATGAGATATGGTAGATGGATGTCAAAACAGCTTTCCTAAATGGAAACCTAAGCGAGGATGTGTTAGTGATATGCCCTAGAGGCAACATGGAGATGTTGGATATCACGTCAATGTTTATGTATAAATGAATAAAGTGTTATTCGGTTCCATGAAATAGACATCTTGTATTGATCAATAAGTACGTGACTTATTTATGAGACTCGATATGTATGAATCTATTTCTAAACGATCCACGATCATATGTCATATTGTTGGAACAAATATGATTCTAAGATCGGCATGTTTATTGATTGATGATCATGTCTCATAGATCATGGGTATGGTGATACCAAATCAATAAACATGGACATATGTGTTGGAGAACACATTGTTGGATAGACCCACCATGAGACACTACGGGAATTAATGTGCCATTAGTTGGTCTCGGGTAGTGTTGGTACAAAGTCCTTAGACTGAGATCACCATGGATTCCAACATGTGTAGTAGCCTACTTTGGGACTACCAAACGCTATTAAAATGCTGGGTAGTTATAAAGGTGGTTTTCGGGTTTGCTATGAAACATGGAGTGGGATGTGAGTGATCAAGATGGAATTTGCCCCTCCTTTGGAGAGATATCTCTGGGCCCCTCGAGGTAATGGATTATGGAAATGCATGGCCATGCTAAGTTGATTGAGGAGTCAATCAACGGACGGATAATCCAATACGGTTCGAGTGAATGGTTAAGCTATTGAAGGGATGGCACACATCTTGCCTATAGCTTAGCGGTATCGTGAGGCAAAGGGATTTGTGTACACATTACAGGTTGAGTCGATATTATATTCTTGTATACTATGGTGTCAATATGTCTTTTAGGCGCATGTGTTGGTCGGCTGAGTTGGACTCGGCCGACGATCGGCTAAGTTAGACTATAGCCGAACCGAGTATACCTGAACCTACGGGTCGCACGCTTAAGGGGATAAGAACGGGCATTCGAGTTGGACTCGGATATGGCTCGATCGGATAGGGATCCGATCGGATAGGGAGTCCTATGGGCTTACGACGTGTGGGCGGCCAAACTCTATATGAGATACGGATGAGATCAATTCAAAATAGAGTCCTATGGGCTTACGACGTGTGAGCGGCCAAACTCTATATGAGATACGGATGAGATCCAATTCAAAATAGAGTCCTATGGGCTTACGACGTGTGAGCGGCCAAACTCTATATGAGATACGGATGAGATCCAATTCAAAATAGAGTCTGACGGCTACTAATCCCGATCGGCCAACTCTATAT
Organism: Oryza australiensis; assembly: GCA_019925245.2. Taxonomy (NCBI): domain Eukaryota; kingdom Viridiplantae; phylum Streptophyta; class Magnoliopsida; order Poales; family Poaceae; genus Oryza; species Oryza australiensis. Next base: position 786,371 of record JAIFGZ020000368.1, on the reverse strand, counting down.
AAAGGAGGGAGGGTGGAGAGCTGCCATATATCAATTGCATCGCGTGCAACGAAGTCGCGAGATCAATCTCCACGGAAACCCTCCCTACTTTCGAGCCAAACCCTAGCCTTGCATCGCGTGCTAGCACACAGTGTAGGGTGTTTGTCCCCGGACGTGTGGATACCGGTAGAGGCGCTGCTACGTTGCGCGTGTTGATCGTTGTTGTCTCAGGAATCGGCTCTGCTTTTCCGGATCGGATTGCCACGATTGGCTATTCCATTGCACTCTACTCAATCGGTAACGATCTATCGGCCCTTACTTGCAAGTGTTCTGGTTTGCGCGGGAAAAGTTTTTGTTTTCGGCTAGCGTAGCTTCTGCGTAACCCTCGGTGGTATCGAGCTAATCTTGCTTAGTTCGGGTTTTAGATTGGATGCGGAACAAGTTTTGCGCACGGGTTGATTAGATCAATCGGTTTTACGGGAATTGTTGAGGAGAGTTCATGGTAATTGCGTTCCTTGATAGTGTATCGGAACGGCGTAATGTGATTACGTCGAAGCAATATCCATAGAACTCGGTTTGAGTCGGCTTCGAGATAGCGTTCCTTGATAGTGTATCGGAACGGTATAATGTGATTATGCCGAAGCTATCTCGTAGTCCGATCTTGTTTCTTTGCCTCGCGCTGCGCAAACCATCTCCCTTGATAGTGTATCGGGACGGCATAATGTGATTATGCCGATATGGTTTCCGTAAGCGAATTCATAGATGGATCTATGAATTTCGTGTGGTGTTCGGCGCTGCCGGAAGCCCGCGAGGCGGCTTCCCTCGACCCCCGCCGCCCGTGTGCGTACCCCTTATAGGTCGTCTCGATGTCATATCTCTGCGATAGGTAGAAACGTTTCTACGCCTAACTTGTTTTGCGAGAGAATGCTTTGAGATGGTATGGCCCTATTGTATGTATGAGATGCATGTGATGCATGTAATATTCTTTCATATGTGCAATCCCTGTAATATTCTTTCATACGTGCAATGCTTGTAATATTCTTTCACGACCTGCGAGTCGATGTAATCTTCAATTAGAGCTTCTATAGTAGTAGCTTAGTTTGAAGATATCAAGCATTCGACACTTGGAAGATGGTGCCGAAGATGGAGATCCTCAGCGCCGACATGGAGATGGAGATCACCATGTGAAGGGGGCCATACTATTTCATTATATGCTATTCTTCTTGCTTTCATATGTGATATGTTTGATAGGATAGCATCCCTCTCAAAATTAAGTAGTAATGATGCCCTTCCAAATGTTGCACCCGTCACCGTTATGCTCGTCAATGGTGGGTGCAAGCGAGTGCCATTCTCTATCATAACACGAGGGTATATGTCGAACATATACATGCGGGGAGCATTTGGTTTACTTAACAAGGCTATCAAAACAGTTTTGGGCCTTGGGGCATAGGTTGGCGCCGGGGCATGGAGATGCCACACCAACAACAAGAGTCACATAGAGATGTGATTAGCAAGGTGTTGCTTACCGATGTTACTAATTTTCTAGCGGTGATGCCAAAGCTCACTAGAAAATTAATTAACATGTGGATCTTGACCCAATACGTAACCTAGAGGGAAGGTGGAAAATACGTAATGGGAGTCTTATGTTAAATTGTTTAACAAAAGACATAGCATAAACATTGTGCTAAACTTTGCTTTTACATTTGTAGAATAAATGGCGGTTAATACTACACCCGTACCTTTAATTTGCGATCTATTCTCGAAAAGGAAAAATTAAATGGAACAAACTTTATGGATTGGTATCGCAACTTGAGAATTATTCTCAAGCAAGAGCGTAAAGAGTACGTTCTTGAAGTACCTTATCAGGAGGATTTGCCTAATAATGCCACTTTGCAGCGCACGGAGGGCTTATGAGAAGCACACTAATGATGCCCTAGATATAAGCTTGTCTCATGCTTGCTACAATGTCCCCGAGCTTGAAGCAATATGAGAGCGCGATGCTCACACTATTATTCGGGGGCTGCGTGGCATGTTTGAGAACCAAGCTCGGGCCGAGAGGTTCAACACCTCAAAGTCCTTGTTTGCGTGCGAGGCTTGTTGAGGGAATCCGTCGATCCGCATGTGATAAAGATGATTGGCTATATCGAGTCGGAAAAACTAGGTTTTCCCCTTAGCCAAGAGTTGGCTGCGATGTGATTCTCCGGTCGCTCCTCCGAGCTTCGAGCCATTCATATTAAATTATCACATGAACAATATGGATAGGACCTTGGCTGAATTGCATGGGATGCTAAAGGCAGTGAGGAGAGTATCCGAGAAAAACGGTCATCATGTGATGATGATGCGAAGGCTAAGCGCAAACCACTGTCAAGAAACTTTGCACCAAGAGGAAGTTAACTCCGATGAGATCGTGAGTGCCTCTAATGCAAAGAAGGGCAAGAAGGGGTCGGCGGCATCGGATGCCGTTTGCTTCTATTGCAAGGAGGCAGAGCCCTTTGGAAAAGGCTGCAAGAAGTACATGGAGGATCTCAAAAGAAGCAAAGTACGACTTACGCTTCGGTATTAATGTTATAGACATTAATCTTGCTACTTCACCCTCTTGACTCTTGGGTATTTGATACCGGATCGGTAGCTCATATTTGCAAATCGTTGCGGGGAATGAGAAGAAGTAGAGGATTGAGAAGGGCGAGAGTGAACTGCGCGTCGGCAATGGAGCAAGCGTTGCTACGATTCTTTGTCGACACGATACCACTTCATCTACCTTCGGGATTAGTTTTGGAATTAAATAATTGTTATTGTGTTCCAACACTATGTCAAAACGTTATTTCCGCTTCATGTTTGCAAGCGGAAGGATATGATTTTAGATCAATGAACAATGGTTGTTCAATATATCTCGAAGATATGTTCTATTTTCATGCTCCATTGGTGAATGGATTATACGTTTTGAATCTTGAAGCGTCTCCCATCTATAACATTAATACGAAAGGCAACTCTCTAATGATATAAACCCCACATTTATACGGCATTGTCGCTTAGGCCATATAAATAAGAAACGCATGGAGAAGCTCCATAAGGATGGATTGCTTCACTCTTTTGATTTTGAATCATTTGAGACATGTGAGTCTTGTTTACTCGGTAAGATGACAAAGGCACCTTTCACGGGACACGGTGAAAGAGCAAGTGACTTGTTGGCACTCATACATGCGATGTATGTGGACCAATGAGCTCAACGGCCGAGGTGGTTATCAATACTACATTACCTTTACCGATGACTTTAGTAGATATGGTTATATCTACTTAATGAGGCATAAGTCGAATCCTTTGAAAAGTTCAAAGAATTCCGAATGAAGTCTGAGAATCATTTAGGGAAAACAATCAAGTTTCTACGATCGGATCGTGGAGGAATACTTGAGCCAAGAGTTTGGTAATCATCGAAAGATTGTGGAATTGTTCCACGAGTTGACTCCGCCAGAACTCCGCAATGGAACGGAGTGTCGAACGGAGAAATCGCACCTTGTTGGACATGGTGCGGTCGATGATGAGCCAAAGTGATCTTCGTTATCCTTACGGGGATATGCTCTTGAAACATTGCGCTCACACTAAATAGAGTTCCATCTAAGTCGGTTGAAAAGACACCATATGAGATATGGACGGGGCAACCCCCTAGTTTGTCTTTTCTCAAAATTTGGGGATGTGAGGCTTATGTAAAACGTTTACGATCGACAAGCTCACACCCAAATCGACAAGTGCTTCTTTGTGGGATATCCTAAGGAAACCAAGGGATATTACTTTTATAATCGGGAACAAGGCAAAGTGTTTGTCGCCGACACGGTGTCTTCTTGGAGAAAGAGTTTCTTTCAAGAAGGGTTAGTGGGAGCGGGTGCATCTTGAAGAAGTTCAAGAAACACCGAGAAAATGTTTCGGCGACCACGAGACCACAACGGGAGGAGCAAAGTGTTGTGCCACCGTTGTAGATACACCGGCCCACGGAGTGCGAAAGATCACGTCGTGCACTGACAGTACACAGTGCGGAACAACGTGATATATTGTTGTTGGACAACGATGAACCTAAGACCTATGAGGAAGCGATGGTGGGACCCGATTCCAACAAGTGGCTTGGAGCCATGAAATCCGAAATAGAATCCATGTACGACAATCAAGTTTGGAACTTGGTTGATCCACTGATGGTGTCAAAACCATTGAGTGTAAATGGGTTTTTAAGAAAAGGCCGATATGGATGGAAATGTTCACATCTATAAGGCACGATTGGTGGCGAAAGGTTTTAAACAGATTCAAGGAGTTGATTATGATGAAACCTTCTCGCCCGTCGCAATGCTTAAATCTATTCGGATTATCCTAGCGATTGCTGCATATTTCGATTATGAGATATGGCAGATGGATGTCAAAACGGCTTTCCTAAATGGAAACCTAAGCGAGGATGTATACATGATACAACCTCGGGGTTTTGTCGATCCGAATCGCACGGAAAGATATGCAAGCTACGAAATCCATTTATGGATTGAAGCAAGCATCTCGGAGTTGGAATATTCGTTTTGATGAAGTAATCAAAGGGTTTGGTTTCATCAAAAACGAAGAAGAAGGCTGTGTTTACAAAAGGTCGGTGGGAGCGCAATTGTATTTCTAATCTTATATGTGGATGACATATTATTGATTGGAAATGATATCCCTATGCTTGAATCCGTCAAGTCTTCATTGAAAAATAGTTTTTCCATGAAAGACTTAGGGGAGGCAGCATATATATTGGGCATTCGGATCTATAGAGATAGATCCAAGAGGCTAATTGGATTAAGCCAAAGTACATACATTGACAAGGTGTTGAAAAGGTTCAACATGCATGATTCCAAGAAAGGTTTCTTGCCCATGTCACATGGCATTAATCTTAGCAAGAATCGGTGTCCTCGGACACATGATGAGCGGAATAAGATGGGTATGGTTCCATATGCTTCGGCAATTGGATCCATCATGTATGCCATGCTTTGTACACGCCCAGATGTCTCGTACGCTTTGAGTGCTACGAGCAGATACCAGTCAGATCCTGGTGAAGGTCACTCGACTGTCGTAAAGAATATCCTTAAGTACTTGAGAAGAACTAAGGATATGTTCCTAGTCTATGGAGGTGAAGAAGAGCTCGTTGTAAGTGGTTACACGATGCTAGCTTCCAAGCAGACAAGGATGATTATAGATCGCAATGCGGGTTCGTGTTACGCACGAACGGAGCGCGATCAGTGGAAGAGTTCCAAGCGGGATGCGTTGCTGATTCTACAACGGAGGCCGAGTACATTGCTGCTTCAGAAGCTGCAAAGGAGGCTGTTTGGATCAAGAAATTCGTTTCTGAGCTTGGTGTGATGACTAGTACGACTGGTCCAATGTCTCTCTATTGTGATAATAGTAGAGCCATTGCGCAAGCCAAGGAGCCGAGGTCACATCAGAAGTCCAAACACATACTTCGGCGATATCATCTCATCCGCGAGATTGTGGACAGAGGTGATGTCAAGATATGCAAAGTGCACACGGATCTCAACATAGCCGATCCGCTGACAAAACCTCTCCCTCGGCGAAGCATGAGGCACACACAAGCAATGGGTATTAGATACTTACATGATTGACTCTAGTGCAAGTGGGAGATTGTTAGTGATATGCCCTAGAGGCAACATGGAGATGTTGGATATCACGTCAATGTTTATGTATAAATGAATAAAGTGTTATTCGGTTCCATGAAATAGACATCTTGTATTGATCAATAAGTACGTGACTTATTTATGAGACTCGATATGTATGAATCTATTTCTAAACGATCCCGATCATATGTCATATTGTTGGAACAAATATGATTCTAAGATCGGCATGTTTATTGATTGATGATCATGTCTCATAGATCATGGGTATGGTGATACCAAATCAATAAACATGGACACATGTGTTGGAGAACACATTGTTGGATAGACCCACCATGAGACACTACGGGAATTAATGTGCCATTAGTTGGTCTCGGGTAGTGTTGGTACAAAGTCCTTAGACTGAGATCACCATGGATTCCAACATGTGTAGTAGCCTACTTTGGGACTACCAAACGCTATTCGTAGCGGGTAGTTATAAAGGTGGTTTTCGGGTTTGCTATGAAACATGGAGTGGGATGTGAGTGATCAAGATGGAATTTGCCCCTCCTTTGGAGAGATATCTCGGGCCCCTCGAGGTAATGGATTATGGAAATGCATGGCCATGCTAAGTTGATTGAGGAGTCAATCAACGGACGGATAATCCAATACGGTTCGAGTGAATGGTTAAGCTATTGAAGGGATGGCACACATCTTGCCTATAGCTTAAGCGGTATCGTGAGGCAAAGGGATTTGTGTACACATTACGGAGTTCGAGTCGATATTATATTCTTGTATACTATGGTGTCAATATGTCTTTGCTAGGCGCCGCGTGACAGGAGTCGGGAGTTGGACTCGAGCCGACGATCGGCTAAGTTAGACTATAGCGAGCAGGTATACCTGAACCTACGGGTCGCACGCTTAAGGGGATAAGAACGGGCATTCGAGTTGGACTCGGATATGGCTCGATCGGATAGGGATCCGATCGGATAGAGATCCTATGGGCTTACGACGTGTGGGCGGCCAAACTCTATATGAGATACGGATGAGATCCAATTCAAAATAGAGTCCTATGGGCTTACGACGTGTGGCGGCCAAACTCTATATGAGATACGGATGAGATCCAATTCAAAATAGAGTCCTATGGGCTTACGACGTGTGAGCGGCCAAACTCTATATGAGATACGGATGAGATCCAATTCAAAATAGAGTCTGAGCGGCTACTAATCCCGATCGGCCAACTCTATATAAAGGAGGGAGGGGTGGAGAGCTGCCATATATCAATTGCATCGCGTGCAACAGAAGTCGCCGAGATCAATCTCCACGGAAACCCTCCCTACTTTCGAGCCAAACCCTAGCCTTGCATCGCGTGCTAGCACACGGGTGTAGGGTGTTGTCCCCGGACGTGTGGATACGGTAGAGGCGCTGCTACGTTGCGCGCGTTGATGTTTGTTGTCTCAGGGAATCGACTACTCATTCCGGATCGGATTGCCACGATTGGCTATTCCGCTGCACTCTACTCCAATCGGTAACGATCTATCGGCCCTTACTTGCAAGTGTTCCTGGTTTGCGCGGGAAAAGTTTTTGTTTTCGGCTAGCGTAGCTTCTGCGTAACCCTTCAGGATGTATACATGATACAACCTGAGGGTTTTGTCAATCCATAATCGCACGAAATATATGCAAGCTATAGAAATTCATTTATGGATTGAAGCAAGCATCTCGGAGTTGGAATATTCGTTTTGATAAAGTAATCAAAGGGTTTGGTTTCATCAAAAGGAAGAGGAGGCCTATGTTTACAAAAGGTCGGTGGAAGCGCAATTGTATTTCTAATCTTATATGTGGATGACATATTGTTGATTGGACATGATATCCCTATGCTAGAATCCATCAAGTCTTCATTGAAAAATAGTTCCTCCATGAAAAACTTAGGGGAGGCAACATACATACTGAGCATTAGGATCTAGAGAGATAGATCTAAGAGGCTAATTGGATTAAGCCAAAGTACATACATTGACAAGGTGTTGAAGAGGTTCAACATGCATGATTCCCAGAAAGATTTCTTGCCAATGTCGCATGACATTAATCTCAGCAAGAATCAGTGTCTTAGGACACCTGATGAGCGGAGTAAGATGAATATGGTTCCATATTCTTCGACAATTGGATTCATCATGTATGCTATGCTTTGTACATGTCTAAATGTCTCGTACACTTTGAGTGCTACGAGCAGGTACCAGTCGGATCTAGGTGAAGGTCACTGGATAGCCATAAAGAATATCCTTAAGTACTTGAGAAGAACTAAGGATATGTTCCTACTCTATGGAGGTGAAGAAGAGCTCGTAGTAAGTGGTTACATCGATGCTAGCTTCCAAACAGACAAAGATCACTATAGATCACAATCTGGGTTCGTATTCTGTCTGAATGGAGATGCAGTCAGCTGGAAGAGTTTCAAGCAGGACACTGTTGCTGATTCTACAACGGAGGCCGAGTACATAGCTGCTTCTAAAGCTGCAAAGGAGGTTGTTTGGATCAAAAAAATTTGTTTTTGAGCTGGGTGTGATGACTAGTGCTACTTGGTCCAATGTCCCTCTATTGTGATAATAGTGGCGTCATTGCGCGAGCTAAGGAGCCTAGGTCACATCGAAATCCAAACACATATTTCGGTGATATCATCTCATCCGCGAGATAGTGGACAGAGGTAACGTAAAGATATGCAAAGTGCACATGGATCTAAATATTGTCGATCCATTGACAAAGCCTCTCCCTCAGCCGAAACACAAGGCACACACCAGAGCAATGGGTATTAGATACTTACATGATTGACTCTAGTGCAAGTGAGAGACTGTTAGTGATATGCCCTAGAGGCAACATGGAGATGTTGGATATTATGGTCAATGTTTATGTATCAATGAATAAAATGTTATTCGGTTAAATAAAATAGACAACTTATATTGATCAATAAGCATGTGACTTATTTATAAGACTCTTTATGTATAAATCTATTTCTAAATGATCTCTGATCATATATCATATCAATGGAACAAATATGATTATAAGATCAACATGTTTATTGATTGATGATCATGTCTTATAGATCATGGTATGGAGATATCAAATCAATAAATATGAACATGTGTTAGAGAATATATTGTTGGATAGACCCACTCTGAGACACTACAGGGAATTAATGTGCCATTAGTTGGTCTTAAGTAGTGTTGGTGCAAAGTCCTTTGACCTAAGATCATCATGGATTCCAACATGTGTAGTAGCTTCCTTAGGGACTACTAAATGCTATTCCGTAACTAGATAGTTATAAAATAATCTTTGGGTTTGCTATGAAACATGTAGAGGGATGTGAATGATCAAGATGGAATTTGTCCCTCCTATGGGAGAGATGTCTCTGGCCCCTCGATGTAATGCATTATGGAAGCGCATGGCCATGCCGAGATGATTGAGGAGTCAATCATCAGATATATAATCCAGTACGAGATCGAGTAAATGATTAAGCTATTGATAGGATGTCACGTGTCTTGCCTATAACTTAATTGGTATCATGAGGCAAAGGAATTTGTGCACACATTACAGGTTCAGCCGATATGATCTTCTCGTATACTTTGGTGTCAATACGTTCTACTAGGGGCGCTGTTGACGGGTCGGTGAGAAGTGTTCTCGGGTCGGAACCAAGTATACTGAACCTACGGGTCGCACACTTAACGGGATGGAACGTGTATTTGAGTTGGACTCGGATACGGCTCAATCGGATAGGGATCCGACCGGACATGGAGTCTCGATGGGCCTTTAGGCCTGGTCGGTCAACCTATATAAAGAGCGTGTCGGGTGCGGATCGGTGCGCAAGACACAACAGACACCGGCGCAACTCCAAGTCGCGGGTCAAGATTCTCCACGGAAACCCAAGTCGCCGACTTAGGTGAAACCCTAGATGGGCGTTGAGTCCTAGGACAAAAGGCATTCGGTGATTCCATCCTGGATGTGTGGATACCGGTAGAGACATCGCTACGTTGCGGTGTTATTCAGCGGCATTGAATTTCATCGAGATCCAACTAGGCGAATCCAATTCGACGGTTGGGCCAAAAGCCGGACGAATCGGTATGATGTCATCGGCATCGGCAAGCCGGCACGAAGTCGTCAACATCGGTGAATCTTAATGCTACCGGGCGGTCGGGCAAAACGAGCGGAAGCACCATCGGGGTCGGACGAGATGAGCCGAGGTCGGCGGGGTTGGGTGATACGGTCCGGGGTCGTCGCGAGGTCGGCGGGAACGTTTACGAGGTCGGCAAAAGCCTTTCCAAGGTTGGCTAGCAACATTTTGACTATTTTCATTGCACTACCGTCAACGGTAACGATCTATAGACTCTTGCAAGCTTTCCTAGATTGCACGGCGAAAAAATTTATTTTATGCTATCGTAGCATCCGTGTTTTCCTTCATAAACCATCACTTTTTTAATCTTTCTTTCTCATGTTGTACTCTGCGATGCGAGCACCATCTCTAACCATGTTATGTAGGTTTTAGATCCGACAAGATATATGACCATCAAGTTGGGAAAACCAATTCCCGATTACATGGTTAGTTAGTACGTTATAGATGGGTACTCTTACACGACCATATCTTACATGGTCTTTTGACCCTCCGTGCAGAGTTATCCATTAGCGCCGGGCGTCCCTAGCCGAGTGAGCGAGACCCGATAATTACTCGAGGTAACGTAATAGGATGATAGGAAACGACTTCAACGATAGCGATATGAGAAAAGGACATCAACGGACAAATATTACACACTTGATATGTATAAAAACTTACATAGATTAATGCATGGGGATGGCGGGATTGCTACACATTGGTCGGCGACCGGACGTAGCCGTTCCTTAACCACTAGTAGAGACGGTGGGAGGATCGCTACTATGTTGGTCGAGGACCAAGTGCATAACCTCAACCACTCTTAGAGATAGTGGGAGGATCGTTACCACGCTAGTCGATGACCGATGTGTAGTCGTACCCCGACCACTCGTAAATGCGGTGGGAGGATCGCTACCATACTAGTCGAGGACCAGGTGCCTAGTCGTACCTCGACCACTTGTGGAGGTGGTGGGAGGATCAGTATCACGTTGGTCGAGAACTAGGTGTGTAGTCGTACCTCGACCACTTGTAGAGGTGGTGGGAGGATCAGTATCACGTTGGTCGAGAACTAGGTGTGTAGTCGTACCTCGACCACTCGTAGAGGTGCATCTCATGTGGCCAGCATGATTTCACATACCTTTTTTAACCAACTTACAAGCATATTGGACATCCGTTTGCAATCGTGTCGGGTGATCAAGCCAACAATGTTCACGACGAAATTGTTCATAGCAACCTCTTCACAAATATACGAGACACTACCGGTACTTTGAGATAGGTCGTTGGTTGTTGTTAGTAGGTTTGGTCGGCAACTTCGCATTTGTTCGAGAACGTTCTCGATAAAGAGCGTACTCGACCTCGCCTACTAAAGTGCTTGGTGTTCAAGTGGGATACAGATCCTCTATAGTAATGTAGAGGTGCACCGTTCATGCGAGGAGCACAATGGATCAATGCAGTGAACAGTGTCGGTGTAATGTAGCTATGAAACCATAATACTGTAGCGCATTGTTATATACTATACCAAAAATATTGTAGCATAATATTTGGGCCTTACGTTCTTTGATCGGTGGTGCGAGTCACACTCTTGGAGAAAACGATTTTCTGGACGAGGCCCCAATAGGTTCCAGGCGGGCTATAAGAGGTCGCGCTGGAAAACCGGTCACGAGGGACCGGCTATTGGACCGCACGGGATAATGCATTATCCGTGTGGTCCACTGCGACCGCACGGGCTATTATCCCATGTGGTCGCTTAAGTGGACCGCACGGGATAATGCGATATCCGTGCGGTCCACACACCCCGCACGGGATAATGGGGCATTATCCCGTGCGGGCCACTAAGAACGCACGGCATAATGCGTTTTCCCATGCGGGCCATTAAGTGGACCGCGACGATGATGCCGCCATAAATTTCGCTCAACCGACGGTTGCGCATTATACCATGGTGTTTCTCTCTCCAAAAAAGGGCACTTATGGGGGAAGGTTTTCAACTTGAATTTTTCAATTGGAATCAATACAAAAGGTACCATACTTGATATCCTCTTCCATTTGCTTCCATTTTTAAAAATTTTTATTGGTTTGAAGATATTTGAACTTTTTAACTCGGTTTCTCTCTTTAATAATAAGCATTTTATTTTTGTGGGAGGCTTTAGACTTTAAAACTTCAATTGAAATCAATATAAAAGGTGCGTGCTTGATCATCTCCTTCATTTGCTTCTTTTTGTAAAATTTCATCGGTTGAATGCGAATATATTTAAACTTGTTTGAATTGTTATATATTTTGAGCTCTTTTTGTAATTTGTAGGTCAAATATTTTGTTTTTTATGAACCATTTTTAGTAACTACTTTTGTCTCATTATTATTATTTGTTGTGCATGAGGTTTTAGTTATAAAGTAGGATTTAAGTTTAATTTGTTTATTTAGAAAACACCGGTAATATAATATTAATTTATCTTTGTCACTTTTTTAGATGGATCGGATATGGATGTATGAGACACGGAGAACTCATCTGGTGTTCATGAGAGAAGCATCAACATTTATTGATAAGGCTAAGGCACACGCTTTGAGGGAGAATAGGAAGGATATTTTTTGTCCTTGCGTGGATTGCAAGAATCAGAAGATGTTGAAAGATCCGAATGTAATTCTCGGACACATAATTCAGCATGGATTTGTGGAGAAATACAGTTTGGACTTATCATGGGGAAGTCACCCCTACGGAAGAGAATCCTGATATTTGGTTCGATGAGGCAGAGAATTTTATAATTGAGGACATGTCCCATGAAATGACGGGTGATTTTGGCGGCTCTGGTTTTGACGAGGCAGACGTTGATATTGATCTTGATCTTGAGGATATGTTGCGGCACACTGAACCAAAGGTCCTAACAGAGAAAACAAGAGATTTAAACAATTGGGAGCGTTGCGAAAAGCAACGAAAGATCTTTGTACAATCAAGCAAAGAGATGTGATATGGATTATACGGTGTTGCGGTCGATGCTAGAACTTCTTAGATTGAAGGCCGGGCACGGATGGTCGATACTAGTTTCAACGACTTGATGAGACTCCTGAGAGCTATGCTTCCTAAGCCTAACTTGTTGCCAGCTAACACCTATCAAGCCAAGAAACTGAAATGTCCATTATCACTTAGTGTGGAAAAGATCCATGCATGTATTAATCACGTGTACTTTATCGCAAAGAATACGCTGATTTGGACAAGTGTCGAACTTGTGGGGCGAGTAGGTACAAAAAGGATAACAGTGCCGCTGATAGTGACGTTGTCGAACCAAATGCATTGGTCGAGCCAGGGAAAAAGATTCCAGCCATGGTGATGTGGTACTTGCCAGTGAAAGATCGAATAAAGCGATTGTTCTCAAACCCCACCGACGTCGAGTTGATGAGATGGCATCAAGAGGGTCGAAAGACGGATGGTATGATTCGACATCCCGCTGATGCTCGACAATGGAAAAACTTTGATTCGAAGCACCCGAAATTTGCAAATGATCCGAGAAATGTCGGGTTTGCGTTGAGCACGGATGGAATGAATCCGTTCGTGACCTAAGCAGCTCACACAGCACTTGGCCAGTTCTGCTCACCATGTATAACCTTCCGACATGGTTATGTCAAAAGCGAAAGTACATTTTGTTGACTCTTCTTATACAAGGGCCAAAACAGCCTGGCATCGACCTAGATGTGTTTCTTGAACCTTTGATGGAGGATATGCAAGAAATGTGGGAAGAGGATCTACGATTATTTGATGCATACCGCCACGAGTATTTTACTCTGCGTGCTATCATATTCATTACTATAAACGATCTACCAGCCAATATTTCCCTATCCAGACAGATTAAAGGAAAGACCAGATGTCTGATATGTCTGGATAACACATCGTACATATTCCTGACCTCGTCAAAAAAGTTAGTTTACATGCGTCATCGTCGTTTCTTACCACAGAAGCATAGGTATCGTGCGATGGCTACCTTTTTTGACAAAAATGTCCTCATGGTCCCTTATGCGTTGTGGTACGTAATATTCGTCTGTAAAACCGATATTTTACTACGATATCACCTACAATTAACATATCTCTTCTTTCGCAGTGATCACTACATAGTATTTACTGGTATATCCGCGGGACCACGTGGCCGTAGTGCTTGATCCGACACACTACGGCAGGAAACATTCAAAGAGTTCCTCGTCATTTTAAATTTGTAAGTACTATCATGCACCATTTAATACGTTTTGTCTGTTTTTACTATCGAATATACAATTGATCGGTGAAACATGTAATTATTTTGTCTATAGAGCACACCATCATTATCTAAGAAACGGTGGACCGGTGAATGATCCACAAAAGAAGAAGCTTCTTGTGAGGACAAATTTTCGGTAATTATATGTTCGCTATATGCCAAGATTTTATACGTGTTTAATTTCAAGTTACTGATGCACATAATAAATTTTATTCAACACAGTGTTATAAGCAACCACCAGGCACTAACCTTTGTGGCTACTACGTGTGCAAGATGCTCAGAATCTACGGGAGATACTCTACTAAGTTAGAACAAGTAAGTTCAGAGAAAATATATTTTTCTACACGTTATCGATCTTGAATAATTTTCCTAATCGTATGTATGTGTATTATTCTTCCTTAAACAGATCATGGAAGTTCCAGTTGTAGCGAACCGGTTCGACAATCGAACCATGCTTAACTTGGTTGCAGATCTTTGCCGTTTCATCCGTCACGATGTCTACAACCATTTGGGCGATTTCTACGATCCGGAGAGCGAGCTGGCGACAGACGATAAATTCAAACGGCTTAGGGAGTGAGAAAAAGAGCACCGCCTTTAATGTATGATTTGTAAACTGTTGCTAGACTTCTGTAATTTGCGCGAGACAAAACTTGATATGTATATAAACATGCATGCATGATCTGTGTACATACATTTATATCTTTTATGAGGAAATAATATAATTAAATATCTTTTTTTCTCATGTGAAAATATATATATACATGCATCTTATCGATGACCCATGCATTTAATATTAATGAGAGAGAGGAGAGGAGAGGATTAGAGAGAGGAGAGGAGAGGAGAGGGGAGAGAGAGGACAATAGCTAATGTACATAAAATAATGGGCAGACGGGACACCATCTTCCCGTGCGGTCGACTTAACGAACCGCACGGGAACATCCATTATCTCGTGTGGTCGGTAAAGTGGCCCGCACAGGATAATCGATCTTCCCGTGCGGGCCGCTTAAGCTAACCACACGGGATAATAGATCTTCCCATGCGGTTGGGCCGCCTGCACGCGAAAATGGTCTTTTTCCAGACCTTTTCGCTTATGCGGGCAGGCCTTCGCACGAAAAGATGTCTTTCGGCCCGCATGAAAAAATGGTTTCTCCAGTAGTTTCACCACCTAATGCATGGTACCGTTCATCCTATGCATTAAAAACTCTAATGCAGAGGATCCCTGATTCGTTGACGCTAGATTATTTTCTAAAAATTATTTTTAAGAAGATAATATATATATAAAGAGAATATCGAGCAAATATTCGAAAAATTGTAGAAACTTTTTATAACCAGAATAATTTTATGCATATTCAGATTAAATATTGGATACTATATTTATCATAGACAAAAACATGATTTATAAAAAAAATAGAGTGAGCCTTTGGTGTTAAACTGCAATCAGTATAATAGATAAAACGCTGGTATGATAGATATTGTATAAAATATATATTTTAGGTGAATATAATAAAAATAAAGTATGGACCCAGAGATACAACTGTATGCATAAAATATTGTAGGATATATCTACAAAATTAGTAGATTAATTTAAAAATTAATCTAACTAATTACCTTTGTTAAACATGACACTTTTTGATTACGTATAGATCACGCAATAGTACACAGAAAACTAATGCACGTAGGCATGTCCGTTGCACGGTTGCCTGATCGGTGCATGCATGTTCACTACTTAGATAAACAATTTTTGCATGCGAGCTGAAAGGCATCTTTTCGTGCAGAAAAGCCTGCCCATATGATTTGGAAAAATACCATTTTTACATGCGGGCGGTCCAACCGTACGGAAAGATCTATTATTCCGTGTTCTCGGCTTAAGCGGCCCGCACGGAAAGATCGATTATCCCGTGCGGGCCACTTTCTTGGACCGCACGGGATAATGAATCTTTGTGCGGTCGTTAAATCGACCGCACTTGGGAAGATGGTGTACATTATTTTATGTACATTAGCTATTGTCCTATCTCTCTCCTCTCTCTGTTCCTCTCCTCTCCTCTATGTCCTCTCTCTCTCCTCTCTTCTCTCATTAATATTAAATGCATGGGTCGATCGATAAGATGCATGTATATATATATATATTCGCACGAGAAAAAAGATATTTAATTATATTATTTCGTTATAAAAGATATTAAAGTACGTACACGAGATCATGCATGCATGTTTATATACATATCAAGTTTCGTCCAGCGCAAATTACGAAGTCTAGCAACAAACTACAAATCATTCATTAATGGTGGTGCTCTTTTTCCCACTTCGTAAGTCGTTTGAATTTATCGTCCGTCGCCGGCTCGCTCTCCGATCGTAGAAATCGCCAAAATGGTTGCGGACATCGCGACGGATGAAGCGACAAAGATCTGCAACCAAGTTAAGCATGGCTCGATTGTCGAACCGGTTCGCTACTTGGAACTTTCGTGATCTTTAAGGAAGAATAGTACACATACATACGATTAGAAAAATTACACAAGATCGATAATGTGTAGAAAAATATATTTTCTCTGAACTTACTTGTTCTAACTTAGTAGAGTATCTCCCGTAGATTCTGAGCATCTCGCACACGTAGTAGCCGCAAGGTTAGTGCACGTGGTTGCTTATAACTCTTGTGTTGAATAAAATTTATTATGTGTGCCGATAATTTGAAATTAAACACGGTATAAAATCTTGGCATATAGCAAGCATATAATTACCGAAAATTTGTCCTCACAAGAAGCTTCTTCTTTTGTGGATCATTCACTGGTCCACCGTTTCTTACATAATGATGGTGTGCTCTATAGACAAAATAATTGCATGTTTCACTGATCAATTGTATATTCGATAGTAAAAACAGACAAAACGTATTAAAAGGTGCATTATAGTACTTACAAATTTAAAATGACGAGGAACTCTTTGAATGTTTCTTGGTTGTAGTGTGCTGGATCAAGCACTACGGCCACGTGCCGCTGATATACCGAAATAGTATGTAGTGATCGCTGCGAAAGAAGAGATATTGTAGTAAAATATTGGTTTTACGGACGAATATTACGTACCGCAACGCATAAGGGACCATGAGGATATTTTTGTCTCGTGCTCCAACATAGCCTTGCCCAAGTAGAATGATACGCGATCATCTTGTCCATGTGCATTTGTTTAATGATCGTGGCTTTTTGTTTCTTTGTTTTGCCTTTGAGCTCATCGGAATCTTCACGAACATGAACCTCATGTTCCGTCCAGCATATCCTTGTTGGGTTAATGTATGCACTGGATAATTGGTCTTTTCGCGTCTGCGTATTACATCCTAAGTAATGCAGCGAGTAATCACAAGTTAGTTTGCAAATAAATTTATTAATGACATTAAGTTAGTCGTACTTACGGGCAAAACGCAGCAAAGAGATTTATATCCATTTTCTCCATCTTGAATAATGCGTGAAGGTTATTGAAATCGATGACCAATATCCCATTTGGGTCCTTTGGTGAAAGCATTATCAGGACCTTCACGGTAATCATCTTTGAGCACCAATCTAGACGCCTTTAGGTACCAGTCATGCATTAGCCTGATTTCCCAGGGCATGTCTTCCATGACGTGCCAGGGCAGGAACGGCTTGCCGTACTCGTACTTTGTTGGCACTTCGTCCGATGTCCAATTTTGCAGGTCCTCCGCTTGGTTCTTCACCGATTGTTTTGACTCCGACAACTTTGACGGTTGATCCTGCGGCTTGTCAGTCGGCCCCCTCCCCCTGAAAGCCAAGAACACTAAGTTTCTCTCGTCTTTTGCCATTAATTCCTTGTCATAGCTTGATCGAATCATCTTTGGGATAATCTGACGAGATGGAAGCTTGCTCGGACTTGGAAGGCTTGTTGTTTTCAGTAGGTGCCTTTAAGGTACCGCCAATGCTGACTGTAGTGTCTGAGGCGATTGGTGAATATGTTCTGCGATGACTTCAGGGGCTGATAGCATTGGCGAATCAGGACCTTTATCCTTAGGAGGGGAGCTTGGTGGGGAAGCAGGCTGAGGTGGGGAGCAAGGTGGGAAAGCGGGCCACGGTGGAGAAGGAGGTGCGGCGCGCGACAATCGAGGAACCGGCTGTGCGGGGATGCGACGATGTACCGACCAGCGGGATATCTCGTCGATGCCATAGAATGAACGATCCACCGCATCTCCAAGCAATTCTATCCCTTCGGGTGCTAGAATGTCTAGCTCTAAGCTGTTATGCTCGGCATGCACCTTGGCCACCTGCATCCTTGCATAATCCTCGGGGATTGGAGTGTTGTGAAATTGTCGCCTGGTATAGCAAGTCCTGTACCCACCTCCTTTCTCTTCCGGCCCTTCCTATCGGCACGAGGAGGCTGCACGGCGTCCGTCTAGTTATGGTATCTCTTGGATAGGGTGTGGTGTCAAGACCCGCGATGCTGGGCATTTATCTTGTGGGTTCTTCGGATTGCTAAAAGAAGTTAGGGAAGGCTTGGCGATTACGTGCAAAAAGAGAGTAGAAATGCTCTTCAACTTGTTTTCCTATCTTTTCTTCAAGTTTATGTCGTACTGTCCCTTTTCTTGTAACTTGCGCTTCCCGGAAACCCTTCTTTCCAACTTGTCTTTGACGATACACCCCTTACTCGTCAAGAATGTTGGGGTCGCCCAATGCAAGCTGTGGGCCCCGATTTTGAGTCGGAAATCTTTCGTGTTCATAGTACCATTTCCTGGATCAAGTAGTTGGTACCCACGAATGCGATCTTGGATAATCAAGTGCACATGCACGAATAGTCTTACAATACCATTATTACATAAATAGGCCCGAAGGCATTGTTCATCCACAGGACCTTATGGTCCGATTACAATATAAAAACAGAGTTAAGATAAGGCAGTGGAAAGAGGCAGCGGCTTGTCCATTGCCACAGGCAACGACCGGAGCTAAAGTCTAATATGCGCCGTCGGTTCCCTCGTCCTCTGGTGGTAAAACATTTGTATAGTACTTTCAATTTTCATCAAACTTAATTCATCATGGTCATGTGGCGCTCATGTCTCCACATGCCGAATCTCAACTACCTCCCTAAGGTAGTTGCCCAAGCACAAAGCTTTTCATAAAGTCATGAGTATGCATAAATCTAAGTATAGCATGGCTAAGCGGTTTAAAGTTATGCTTCGGTTATTTGTATCACATCGCGAGTTACAAGGAGTAATTCTAAAGGTAAACAATAGCAAGGTATGGCACAACAAGTATAGGTAACTCGGTGGAGCATGCATGTTTAGAGTTGAAAATAACATCATTTCGCAATTGGGATCAATATGTTCAAAGGGTGTGAAGACTTGCCTTGTTCGTACGCTTCTTGAGTGGGGTCTCTGTGGGGTCGGTGGTCGCTTCCTCGGTCGCTAATCATACGAGCGAAAAGGAAAAGAAAAATGGATTCCGGTTAAAATCCGATAAGAACGAACGAAAAGCATGAAAAATCATAAAGAACTCTCCAAACCATTTTCCCCTACGACCCTAATCGAATTACGAAGGATTTTATGAAGCAATTTAAATATCGAATGTATATGTCGCAAAAGGGGTTGATCGGGATTTATATGAGATGGTTTATAATTCTTTGAAAAGATTCTTGATTTGTGAATATAAATTAAATGAATGAATGGACCTCACAAAGATATATAAATATTTTGGAAATTTATTAGATTAAAAGTTCAAAGTCTAGGTAAATATAAAATTCATAATTATTTGCAAAGAAATTTAAAAGTAAATAAATAAACCCCTTCAAAAGGTGCAAAATCTTTGTAAATAAAGTTTTAGAATAGTTTAAAAGAGTATAAATATTTTCCTAGGATTTTTACTAAGCTTATTCTTATTTTTAATCTCCTTAGAAAAATTAAATAAAAAAATTTCAAAAATTTGCCTAAGCCAGGAATCGAACCAGCAACCTCCCCCTCACTCGGCTCGGCTCAAACCACTGAGCCAACGAGCCGTTCTCGCTCCCTTCACTCCTTTCTTTTCTTTTCATCCTCCCTCTTCTCCCGGCGAGGCCGACGCGTGCAGCACGGCGAACGACGGCGAGGGGATCGGAGCTCGGCATCTAGCTAGCCCTACACCATCTACATGACGCGGGAGTCCGATTCAAGGCACGGCTGGGCTAGGGAGGCGGCGGAGCGGTGCAGCGGCAGAGGCGGCGGCCAAAGCGAGGGTTCGGCGGCGAAGGCGCACGGTGCGCGGCACTCCGGTGACAATGCGGCCGAACCAAGGGGTCCTAGAGAATCTACGGAACACGGGGGTGCTAGCTAGGGGTCGGCTTGGCGAAAGGGCGGTGGTGGTATGGCGACGTGCGCACGGCGGCGACCAAAGCGAGGGTTCGGCGGCGCTCGTCGTCGGTGATTTCCGGCGGCTATTTGGCTCGGGAGACTTAGGGGAAATATAGCTTGGAGCACGTAGATCGTGGACGTACCTTTAATTCAAGAAGAAATCAATTGAGGGCGACGAATTTTGAGGTTTACAGGGCGGCCGAGTTAGGGTTCTTGGCCGGGCTCCGTTCTCTTGCGAAATTCTAGCGCTATGGTGAACGGATTTTGGGGAAAATTGGTGAGGAGCTAGATGAGACAGTATGGCACAAATTTTGTGTTATGAGTTTCGGCGAGGAGGGCTATATATAGCCGACCACGCGAGCTCAAACTCGGCGGCCATGGCGGCGGCGCTAGGGTGACGCACGCGCGAGTATGGGAGGGTGAGGCCGGCGCACGGTGGGCATGGCTACGGCACGAGACGGAATGGCACGGTGGTACGGCGCGCGCGTGGGCGCGCGGCACGCGGCGGCGGCATTGACGCGGGCGCGCGCCGTGGTGCACGCGGCGACGCGCAGGCGACATGGCCGCGCGGCGCGGCATGGCGCGGTGCAGCGCGACTCGGCGTGCAGCGGGCGGTTGTCGGCGGTATGGCGAAACGCGTCGCGGGGCCTTGTACGGCGCGGCGACGCGTGGTGTGCGTCTTGGGGCGCGGGGTCGTCGAACACTGCATACGCATGAATAGTGTACTTTCTCAATTTCCGAATTTGATTTTCTATTTTCCATTCCCATTTCCTTTTACTCTAAAAATTCAAAATAAATTTCAATATTTCCAAAATAATTTTGAAATTATATTTCCAAACTTTTTCCCCACTTTTTATTTTTCAAAATATATTTTTCCTATTTTTATTTCTTTCTTTTAAAATCAATAATTTGGGATCTTTAATTAATTTTTAAATTCATATTTCCTTGTCAAAAATATTTTTATCCCAAATCCAAATGTCTATTATTTTTTTCCACCGGTTAGGGTTTAAACCAAAATATATTCTTTTCAAGAATCTTTTGCAAATCTCCAAAATTAATATGTTTACCCCTCTTCAAATTCATATATATATATTTATTTAAATTATTTTCCCCAGGGGGTCTCAAGCTTAGGGTTTAATTCAACTTCACTTCAAAGCAATTCCGAAAGAAATTCTTACGCAACTGAATTGGCAAATAAAATTGAAAAACACGATAAGAAGCAATGATTCCAAAAGTTTTTGTGAGTTCCGATTTTCACGTTCGAATTCTACTCCTTCGATTTTCGGGATGTTACAAACCTACCCCCTAACAATAAATCTCGTCCCAGAGATTTCTTACCGTTCTTGAATAGGTGTGGGTATTCCGTCCTCGGGAATTTTCGTTCTCCCGGGTAGCTTCTTCTTCGGTGTGATTACTCCATTGTACTTTGTACATGCGCCACGACTTGGTTCGTGTCTTCTTTTACGCTTCGTCTAGTATCTTGATTGGATGTTACGGATAGGTAAGATCACGTGGACTTGGATGGTTTCTAACGGGGTTTGCTCTTCGGTACCCGAGACATTTCTTCAAGTGCGATACGTGGAATACGGGGTGGACATCCGAGAGATTCTCGGGCGGTTCCAATTGGTAGGCCACTTCTCCCTCCTAGCGCTTATCGGGAATGGGCCCACGTATCGTAGTGCGAGTTTCCCTTTGACTTTGAATCTCTGTGTTCCCAGTAGGGATGAGACCTTTAGATACACGTAGTCACCCTCTTTGAATTCCAATTCTCTTCGTCGAGTGTCCGCGTAGCTCTTTTGTCGTGATTGATCGGCTTGTAGTCGGTCCCGAATCGGGCGAACCTTTTCCTCGGCCTTCTTGATTATGTCGGCCCGAATATGGTTCGTTCACCGGTTTCGACCACGGCAATGGGGTCCTACACCGCGACCAAATAGAGCTTCGTTTGGCGACATCTTCGACGGCTTGATAGCTATTATTATAAGAGAACTCGGCGTACGGTAAGCATTTCTCCCAATCCTTGGTGAAATCCAATGCACGAGGCTCTCGGCATATCTTCCGTGCTTGGTTCGTCCTTTCGATCGCCCATCGGTCGTGGATGGTAGGCGATGAAAGCGAGATGACTTCCGAGTGCCTCGTGGACTTTGCTCCAAAAATGAGATGTGAATTGGGTACCACGATCCGATATGATCCTCTTTGGTACACCGTGAAGACATACAATCCTACTCATATATAGTTCCGCTAGCTTGCCTTTGTAGTTAGTTTTCACTGGTATAAATCAGCGATCTTGGTGAGCCGATCTACTATTACCCAAATGGAATCGTAGCCGGTCGTAGTTTTGGGTAGTCCCACTATGAAATCCATGCCTATCTCGTCCCATTTCCATTTGGGAATTTTGAGTGGCTGCACAAGCCGGCGGCCGTTGATGCTCGGCTTTCACCCTTTGGCACACATCGCACACGGCTACGTATTCGGCTACATCTCTCTTCATATTGGGCCACCAATATTCTCCTTTCAAATCTTGGTACATTTTCGTGCTTTCGGGATGTAACGAATATGCCGATTCGTGGGCTTCCTTTAAGATCAATCCCCTCAAACCGCCTCGTTCGGGCACACGATTCTTTTCTTGTACCACAGATTCCCTGTCATCCAGAAAACTCTGAGCGCGTCCGGCGCCATGCGTTCCTTAATTTCTGGGTTTCCTCATTTCCTTTTTGGGCTTCCTCTATTTGAGTTCTCGGTAGGGGTTGGATTTCCGGTGAGTTTACTTCTCAGTGAGGAATCGGGTGCGATTGAGTCTAGCCATTTCTTCTTGGAGTTCGGCGCCATACCGTCCAATCCCGGTGATTGCATTGGGCTTTGCGGCTCGGCGCATCGGCCACTACATTTGCCTTGCGGATGATAATGGATTCCTAGGCGTAATCCTTGATCAACTCCAGCCATCGCCTTTGTCGTAGATTGAGATCAGGCGAGTAAAGAAATATTTTAGGCTCTTGTGATCGGTATACACATCACGGTGGTTCCCGATCAGATAGTGCCTCCAAATCTTCAATGCGTGTACAAGCTGCGGCTAATTCCAGTCGTGTGTGGGATAATTCTCCTCGTGGGGTCGTAGCGTCGCGAGGCATACGCTACGACCTTCCCATCTGCATCAATACTCCTCCCAATCCTTG
Organism: Oryza australiensis; assembly: GCA_019925245.2. Classification (NCBI taxonomy): domain Eukaryota; kingdom Viridiplantae; phylum Streptophyta; class Magnoliopsida; order Poales; family Poaceae; genus Oryza; species Oryza australiensis. The sequence continues at coordinate 762,939 of JAIFGZ020000368.1, read as the reverse complement.
CGGGATGCATCACGGTACATCACGAAGTCCTTCCGGTTGTCGGGTAAGGTCAAGATTGGAGCGGTGGTTAACTTTTCTTTTAATTGGTCGAAGGCTTTTGGCACTTCTCATTCCATTCAAACTTCTTTTCCTTCTTCGAAGTTGAGTCATAGGTCGGGCTACGGTGGAAAACCCTTCGATAAACCGTCGGTAATAACGGCCAAGCCCAAGAAACTCCGAACTCATCACGACTTGGGTGCCTTCCATCCCGTGACGGCTTCGACCTTGGCGGGGTCTACTTGCTACTCCTCCTGAAACCACGTGACCAAGAAAAGCGACTTCCTTGAGCGAGAACTCACATTTGCTGAACTTTGCATACAGTGGGTGCTCTCGTAGCTTTTCCGTACTAGTCGTAGATGCTCCGCGTGTTCCTCATCGTTTTGGAGTAGATAAGTATATCGTCGATGAACACCACCACGAATTTGTCCAGGTATTCCATGAATACCTTGTTCATCAGTTCATAAAGTACGCAGGGGCATTGGTCAATCCAAAGGACATCACTGTGAACTCGTATAAGCCGTAACGGGTAGAGAACGCCGTCTTGAATATCTCGGCTCTAATCTTCAGCGATGATATCCGACCGTAGATCAATCTTTGAGAACACTGTGCACCCTTAAGTTGATCGAATAGGTCATCGATCCGGCGCGGTACTTGTTCTTGATGGTTACTTCATTCGGCGATCGGTAGTCCACACACATTCTCATACTCCCATCCTTCTTTTGACGAAGAGTACGGGGCTCCCAGGGAGAAGAGCTGGGCGTACAAATCCCTTCTCTTGTAGTTCCCTTATCTGCTTCTTGAGTTCCTCTAACTCGTTGGCGGCATTCGATAAGGTCTCTTGGATATGGGGGCGTACAGGCATTAAGTCGATGATAAACTCTACATCGTGATCCGGGGGCATTCCGGGTAGTTCCTCGGGAAATACATCCGGGTATTCTTGTACTACGGGCATTCCTCCTAAGGGTAGCATGGTGAACACTCCCGAGCTTGCTCACGAGCTTTGGGTTTTGATCCATAGTTATGCTCATCGGTGATCCCCACGGGGTGGATACCGTGACTTCCCTTCGATTGCAGTCTATAATTCCATTATTCTTGGTCAACCAATCCATTCAGTATGACATCTATGGTCGAGGTGATAGCACCATAAGGTTTGAGAGAAACACCACGTCTCTAATCCGTATGGGCACATTAATGCGAGGCATGGGGTACGGTTATGTCTCCCGTGAGTGTACCAACATAGGCCTCTTAAGTGCTACTTGGTGTAGGTGGTGTTGTTTGCTTACTTGGGAAGATATGAATGAATGCGAGGCTCCGAATCGAATAAAACTTTAAGCGGTGCGAGTTGATAGAGAACATACCCATCAATACGTTACGGTCCTCCTGAGCTTCTTACGTCCGCACATGATTCACGACCACGTCGAAACCCGGTGGCGGCCTCGTTGGGTAGCGGGGTCTGAGCAGGACCTCGTCTGCCGCGGGGTGGGGTTCCTCGACGGGCGTTGCATTGGCGCCCGGTGCGTACGGGCGTTGTGTGGTTTTGGACAGCTATTGGAGTAGTGCCCGAATTCTCCGCAATTAAAACGCTCACATTCCTTCTTCTGGAGCGGCTAGGGTTGGTGGGGCGTACGGGCGAGGTGTAGCTGACTGTTGACATGGTCGGAAGCGGGAGAACGTCCGGTTGCTGGAACATTTGGCTTCCATCCGGACGGGGTGGCTCCCTTGGGCGTTGTGGCGTTCCACTGGAATGGGCGAGCCATAGCGAGCCTCCTCTTGCGGTTATTGTCTACCACCTTTTGGTCATGCTCAAGTCGGACGACCTTGTTGATGAGGCTTTGGAAACTGGTGTGATCCTGCCCGATCATTGGTCCCCTCAGCTCGTCATTTAGTCCCTCAATGAATTTGTCTATCTTTTCTTCTTAATGTCCCAGTCACTTGGTGGCGTAACGACAAGCTGGGTGAACTTGTTCAAGTATTCTTGTCTTGATGTGTTCCCTTGACGCAGCTGCGGAACTCGTTCTTCTTCATCCTCATTCTTTGCAGTGGCACGAAATTCTCACGGAATGCAGCCGTGAATTCTTCCCATGTTGGCTCGCCGACGTCTTCAGCTCGTGTCTCCTTGTAGGTGTCCCACCAGTCACTCGCGGGTCCCTCCAGCTGGTTAGTAGCGAAGATAACTCTATCGGCTTCTCGGACTCGACGAGGGTTAACTTCTTCTCTATCACTCTTAACCGATCTTCGAGCGTCCATAGGTTCTTCGGCCGTGGAAAAAGTGGGCGGCTTAGCTCTCATGAATTCCCCTAGACTCGATCCTCCTCGACCTCCTTGATTATTGGCAATCGCTTGGAGTAGCTGGGTTTGCATAGCCATGACCTCCGCTAGTGTGGAGGGTTAGGTTACAGCGGGTTCTCGTGGGTCGCTACGGCCTGCGGCGATGTGCCATCGAAGAAGGGAGATGAATCAACGATCGGACTAGTTTAAGTCATAGTACACGGAAATTTTTCTTCAAGCTCCTTCGAATGATCTTCCATCAACGAGACAAGGTGAAATAATAATAAGCATACGAATTAATACGTCGCAAGGCGATGCCCGAGTTTATCATATTACATAAAGGGTACATGGACTGTACACACACAGTCCTCCATGCCGGGATAGCAATAATAATTATATCGTCCAACTACATCAACTAATTAAGGGAAATAGGAAGTCTTTGCCAGAGGGGAAGGTCCTTCCGCCTAGTCATCCAACCACCGTAAGAGCCGGGCGCTGGAAGTGGGTGGTGCTGTGAAGCAAACCGAAGTCCCCACGGCTTGGAGGTGGTGGCCTCGGAGTCACGCCGAATCTTCCGCTCGGCGGCCGCGTACTCTTGCGAGCGATCGGCGGGTGAGGGGCCTCCGTGTGAGTCGAGCGACGAGGGGAACTTCCTCCTCCATTGAGTCGGTGTCGCTAGACTCCCATTTGATCTCCATGGGCTCCGCCTCGGACTCGTATCGGTGTAGATCGGATGGGGTTACCCTCTCCGATCCGGCTCGGATAGTGTGCGAGTACGGAGTTCGGGGTGGGTCCCATGGATGTAGCGCAGTGGGGTCGACCAGGTATGGTGCAGGCTCTGTGCTCAACATGAAAGCTTGCTCCATCATAGCTTGAAAAGTATCAAAGCTTGCTAGAGTCGTATGGTAATAGGGGTCGGGCACAGGGGCAGGATGTGATGGTACGGGCTCGGTGGAAGTACTGCGGCGTAGACGGGGACGAGTGCGCAAGCTGTTCCTCTAGGCTGGTTGATCTGCTGCTTGCTCCTCTGAGCTGCTCTTCCAGCTCTACTAGAGCCTCCCCTCGGGCCATGTAGCGTCAGAGAGTTGCTCATCTTGAGCACCATTGGCTGCGGTGAGTGCGGCATGCTTATCTGGTCTCCACGGCCTTGGTGGCTGTTGACCGGATCATTGAGCGTGGCTGCTGGTCGTTGATCTCGAGTAGGGCCTCCTCGTGCGATCGTCTGCTCTGCCCAACGCGATAGACGCGTGACCATCGGGTTGTAACAGCGGGGTAGCCTCCACGGTGCGGCGGTTGCCCTCTTCGCGGTAAGGATGATGCACGAACTCTGTCATTGTGAGTTCGGCACGGTGTTCCGCATTAAGGCGAAGGAAAGCCTCGCGAGCTGCATCCTGAATAGCTGCTTCTGCTAGGTCCCGGTGGTAGCGGGTATGGAAGCAGTAAGATGTCTCGCTTCCCATACGGGCTTCTATGGATACAGCTGCCTCCCAGGCTGGATACTCTTCGGAGCCATGCCTTTTGATGTGATAGGTGGGTGGCTCCGGGTATCTCAAGCACCACAGGTAGGGGCGGAGTTGGACCACGAACCCTTCGTCCGGAGCAGTGACTTCCCGGTTCCGTCGTGGTTTGACATCATTTTACGAGCAACTTAGGGTTAGCGGGAGGGAGCTATCATAATCATTTGGTAAAAAGGAAATACAGATGTAGAAAAGGTATATTTGCATTTTCGGAAATAATAGTTTAAAACCGATCCTATGTAGGGATATTTCCCTTTAGCCAACTGGTTAGGGGTAGGGCGCCATTTGGTCTTAGCCTACGGTCGCATGGCTCTGATACCAGCTCTGTGGACCCCCGATTTTGAGTCGGGAATCTTTCGTGTTCATAGTACCATTTCCCTGGATCAAGTAGTTGGTACCCACGAATGCAGTACTGGATAATCAAGTGCACATGCACGAATAGTCTTACAATACCATTATTACATAAATAGGCCCGAAGGCATTGTTCATCCCACAGGACCTTATGGTCCGATTACAATATAAAAACAGAGTTAAGATAAGGCAGCGGAAAGAGGCGGCGGCTTGTCCATTGCCACGAGCAACGGCCGGAGCTAAAGTCTAATATGCGCCGTCGGTTCCCTCGTCCTCTGGTGGTAAGCATATGGATCTTCCGTCTCTTCAACTCCATCAGCTGGAGGTTTGTGCGTATAGCAAGGGTGAGTACCAACCGTACTCAGCAAGTCAACACAGAATTGATGCATATGACAGGGTTATTCAAAGAACATGGCTAGGGTTATCTTTGCGTAAAGCCGGTTTTCACAATTCTTTTCACAAGCCTATAGTCTAGCCAAAGCAAGTTTTAATTTCATAGTTCATTAACCGGCGACAGTTACTGTCTACCATCCATCGTGATTCCAAGGATGGCTTCCGCCTCCGGTTCGTCATGATTTTAAGGAGTCCACCCCTTCTCGCATTCTCGAGAAGTTGATCCACCAGCGAATAAAATCATCATGCAAACCCATCCCAGCATTTTTAAGTTCAAAGTCTAGCCAAGCGAAAGTCTTGTCACGATGCTCAATATCCGCGAGCACGGCTATTCGAATAGATTGATTCATTCACCTTGCGTGGATGTACACTTTACCCGTACTCCGTGACAGCCCAACAAATGAGCCTACGCCTCAACACATGAGACGGTCACGGCAAAGCCTTTCGATAACCTCACTTTGGCGTGCCCGCTCCATGAACTTAAGCCCTCATGCACTCTAGCCGTCCTTTTCTAGCGGTGAGAGGAGTTAAGCGCACCGGGGTAAGGGAAGACATTTCCAATCTTTAAGTTTAATTAACATTAGTTTAATCCCACCATTCATAACAAAGGCCGCAGCCTCATCCTCATCCCATAACCACATCATAGAGAACCATCTATGCAAGGATCTGCCTCGCTCGGCTACCTAGTCGGCTAGGTCTATACCCATTCGAGAAGTACGGTTGTACTGGCTCGTTTCCCGGCTATCTCATGGCTCGGTCCTTAACTGACCAGGGTCGGCACTTGCCTTTTCCGGAATCCACCCAAATCATCCGGCCGCCCCAGTCTAAAACATTTGTATAGTACTTTCAATTTTCATCAAACTTAATTCATCATGGTCATGTGGCGCTCATGTCTCCACATGCCGAATCTCAACTACCTCCCCTAAGGTAGTTGCCCAAGCCTAAAAGCTTTTCATAAAGTCATGAGTATGCATAAATCTAAGTATAGCATGGCTAAGCGGTTTACCGAAGTTATGCTTCGGTTATTTGTATCACATCGCGAGTTACAAGGAGTAATTCTAAAGGTAAACAATAGCAAGGTATGGCACAACAAGTATAGGTAACTCGGTGGAGCATGCATGTTTAGAGTTGAAAATAACATCATTTCGCAATTGGGATCAATATGTTCAAAGGGTGTGAAGACTTGCCTTGTTCGTACGCTTCTTGAGTGGGGTCTCTGCGGGGTCGGTGGTCGCTTCCTCGGTCGCTAATCATACGAGCGAAAAGGAAAAGAAAAATGGATTCAGTTAAAATCCGATAAGAACGAACGAAAAAGCATGAAAAATCATAAAGAACTCTCCAAACCATTTTCCCCTACGACCCTAATCGAATTACGAAGGATTTTATGAAGCAATTTAAATATCGAATGTATATGTCGCAAAAAGGGGTTGATCGGGATTTATATGAGATAGTTTATAATTCTTTGAAAAGATTCTTGATTTGTGAATATAAATTAAATGAATGAATGGACCTCACAAAGATATATAAATATTTTGGAAATTTATTAGATTAAAAGTTCAAAGTCTAGGTAAATATAAAATTCATAATTATTTGCAAAGAAATTTAAAAGTAAATAAATAAACCCCTTCAAAAGGTGCAAAATCTTTGTAAATAAAGTTTTAGAATAGTTTAAAAGAGTATAAATATTTTCCTAGGATTTTTACTAAGCTTATTCTTATTTTTAATCTCCTTAGAAAAATTAAATAAAAAAATTTCAAAAATTTGCCTAAGCGGAATCGAACCGCAACCTCCACTCGCTCGGCTCGGCTCAAACCACGAGCCAGCGAGCCGTTCTCGCTCCCTTCACTCCTTTCTTTTCTTTTCATCCTCCCCTCTTCTCCCCGGCGAGGCCGACGGTGCGGCACGGCCGAACGACGGCGAGGGGATCGGAGCTCGGCATCTAGCTAGCCCTACACCATCTACATGACGCGGGGAGTCCGATTCAAGGCACGGCTGGGCTAGGGAGGCGGCGGAGCGGTGCAGCGGCGACGGCGGCGGCCAAAACGGAGGGTTCGGCGGCGAGGCGCACGGTGCGCGGCACTCCGGTGACAATGCGGCCGAACCAAGGGTCCTAGAGAATCTACGGAACACGGGGGTGCTAGCTAGGGGGTCGGCTTGGCCGAAAGGGCGGTGGTGGTATGGCGACGTGCGCACGGCGGCGACCAAACAGAGGTTCGGCGGCGCTCGTCGTCGGTGATTTCCGGCGGCTATTTGGCTCGGGAGACTTAGGGAAATATAGCTTGGAGCACGTAGATCGTGGACGTACCTTTAATTCAAGAAGAAATCAATTGAGGGCGACGAATTTTGAGGTTTACACCGGCGGCCGAGTTAGGGTTCTTCCGCCGGGCTCCGTTCTCTTGCGAAATTCTAGCGCTATGGTGAACGGATTTTGGGGAAAATTGGTGAGGAGCTAGATGAGACAGTATGGCACAAATTTTGTGTTATGAGTTTCGGCCGAGGAGGGCTATATATAGCCGACCACGCGAGCTCAAACTCGGCGGCCATGGCGGCGGCGCTAGGGTGACGCACGCGCGAGTATGGGAGGGTGAGGCCGACGCACGGTGGGCATGGCTACGGCACAGACGGAATGGCACGGTGGTACGGCGCGGCGTGGGCGCGCGGCCACCGGCGACGGCATTGACGCGGCGCGCGCGCGTGGTACGGCGAGGCGGCGGCGAGCGACATGGCGACGCGAGCGACGGCATGGCGCGGTACGGCGGCGACTCGGCGTGCACCGGGGCGGTTGTCGCGGTATGGCGAGAAGCAGCGCGTGCGCGGGCCTGGTACGGCGCGGCGACGCGTGGTGTGCGTGCGCGCGGCGCGGGACGTCGTCGAACACTGCATACGCATGAATAGTGTACTTTCTCAATTTCCGAATTTGATTTTCTATTTTCCATTCCCATTTCCTTTTACTCTAAAAATTCAAAATAAATTTCAATATTTCCAAAATAATTTTGAAATTATATTTCCAAACTTTTCCCCACTTTTTATTTTTCAAAATATATTTTTCCTATTTTTATTTCTTTCTTTTAAAATCAATAATTTGGGATCTTTGATTAATTTTTAAATTCATATTTCCTTGTCAAAAATATTTTTATCCCAAATCCAAATGTCTATTATTTTTTCCACCAGTTAGGGTTTAAACCAAAATATATTCTTTTCAAGAATCTTTTGCAAATCTCCAAAATTAATATGTTTACCCTCTTCAAATTCATATATATATATTTATTTAAATTATTTTCCCCAGCGGGTCTCAAGCTTAGGGGTTTAATTCAACTTCACTTCAAAGCAATTCAGAGAAAATTCTTACGCAATGGCGAATTGGCAAATAAAATTGAAAAACACGATAAGAAGCAATGATTCCAAAAAGTTTTTGTGAGTTCCAATTTTCACGTTCCGAATTCTACTCCTTCGATTTTCAGGATGTTACAGCAACTGTCAACTGATCGTGTTCCCTTTTAGCAATAAATTCCCCAGTCTGCTCCTTTTCGGCAATGTCTTTTAGACTTGTGGTCACACGCTCTATATCCGGATCCTCGAACAGGATCTCTCCCTCGTTGGTGACCTGTCCCGTGCTGCGTACTCACACCCAGTTTTTGCTTCTTTCTTTTAGTGCATCCACAAGCGGGGGCTTTCCTTGGGCGGCAAAGCTGTTCTTCGGTTGCTCGCCACTTCTCTTCGTGGCCATCGTAGCCGCTAGAGCCCAACCGGTGCGGGTACTTGTTCCTTTTCGCGAGGTCGGACATCTTCTTCCTCTCTGCTAAGGCTTCAGGGCTTGTCATCTTCGTCACAAACCTATCTCATTTGGCGGGCGTAATCCCACCATAGTCTTCGAATGGGGACTTGTTCTTTTGCACGTAGTTAGTGTTCAAGTCCGATTTCCACTGCCTCCACCTCCCCCCAATCATTTTTAATGCAAACTCTTTTCCCAGAGCCTCTGAACCAGGAGGATATACAAGTCACTTCTGCAGCTCGTTCCATATAAAGTTCTTCAAATTGTCATCCAGCTGCTCCCAGGAATCTACATTTAAAGGGTCGTGGGTTTTGGCCAGTACCCTGCAAGCGCTGCTGAACTTTGTCATTGCTACCTTGGGCTCTAATGGCTTCCTATCCTGGTTCGGAGAGGTGATATAATATGTTTCCTTGGGGGGTTGGTTCTTACTTCTCTGACCACGTCTTCTTTTTTGACATCCTCCAGCGCTCGCGGACGTGTCGGTTTCTACCGAACCGGACGTTGTTGTGTCCGTCTCGACCTCGGCAGACCAGACGACAGACTTGGCGGCCTTTCTTTTTGAGCGGCGCCTTGCTTCCATCTGTACGTACAATAGATAACGTTAAACGAGATCCTACGATAGGGATCATAACAATATGGCTAGACTTACTGCTTGCTCGATAGGGATGTAGTTGGGGTCTTCTTCAACCGGTGGTGCTGGTGCTTGCATAACTTCGATGAACGGATCGCTTGGTTCATGCCATGTGCCTTCGCTCGAAGACTTCTCCGTTGATTCGATGTTGCGTGCCTCAGAGGGAGCTTTCTCGTTCGACATTTGATCTACGGTTGTTCATAACGCACAACATGTGAAATTTGTGAACGCACAACTTGTTATATTATCTAATATTAAGGACATGCATAAAAAATATAGCGAAAAAAACTAAAGAGAAGAAGATTGAAAAAATGTATTTATTTTCTTCTTCTCTTTATTAGAGATGAGAGATGAAAATACATATGTTTGCCTATTTTGTCCGTGAGAAAAGGTGAGATTGGGGGAGGGAAAGAGATGAGAGATGAGAGACCGAGGAGAGGGAGAGAGAGAGGGAGATTAGAATATACCGAGGAGACGGTGGGTATATGTGTTTGAATATTTAAAATCTAACCTAAAATCTAAAATTCATCCGTACACGTCCGTCCATTCGTCCACGTCCGTTCGTTCGTCCACGAACGAACGAACGAACGAACACTCGTTCGTTCGTCCGTCCGTCCGTCCACGTCCGTCCGTTCGTTCACGAAACCCAGGAAACAGAATAATATTATTTACATACACAAAGTACTTCACATTTACAGGCTACAGCCTACAGATTATATTATACACTTATTTTTATGCAAAAATAACCACAGCGTATAGTATACAGCGACATAAACTATATGGCCAATCACAATAGATAATCACGTGATTGAATTGTATCAATTTGCTAATGCATGTCAAGGAGGTATTATTCAAGTTAGTCGAATGTTGCTAAAATAATAATCCTTTTGTTTTGAGAACAAGCAGTAGTATTTACAAATTTAAGTGGTAAAATCTTGAAATATTGTGTAACTAAAATCAACTATATAATATACAACATGATCTTTTAAATGTGCAAAGTTGTCAATTTTTTAAAGGATCATGCAAATTTTCCAATGAAGAGCAGTATTATATGGGGTGTATTTTAACCAAAATAATTCATATAACACACACATATATATAGTACAACATCCCAGTGAAGAGCAACATGCAAAATTTTTGGAGCAACTATTTCACATGAAAAAAATTCATCAACAGTCCATCAAATAACAGTCCTTACAGTGAAATCAACAGTCCATCAAAAATTCATCAACAGTCCATCAAAAATTCAACTATAGTTCCATCACATATCACAGCACATCTCACATCTCACAGCACATCTCATAGCACATCTCACAGCACATTTCACAGCACATTTCACATCAACACATATCTCACAGCACATTTCACATCGCAACACATATCACAAAATTTACAAGAATCAACAGAAGTTAAAATTTGAATGACTAACCGGTGGCGGTGAGGAGGTTGACGGTCAGTGGCGCGGTAGGGCAGGCGGCGGTCTGTGGCACGGTGGAGGCGGCTGGTGGCGGTTGGCGGCCGGCGGGGAGGAGTTGGTTGAGGCCGGCGGATGCTGACGGCGTCGGTGGCACGCGCGGTCGAGGTCGGTGAGGCCGGCATCGGCGTCGGTGAAGCCGACGGTCGGTGGCGCACGGTCGGCCGTTGGAGAGAGCGGTGGACAAAGAGAGAGAGAGAGAGAGTGGCGGCACAGCGAGGTCGGGCGACATCGCGGGGGATGGGCGGCGAGGGCAAGGCGGCGAGGACGCGGTGAGGTCTGTGAAGGGGCGGATGCGGTCGGTGGGGAGGAGTTAGGCGGCGGATCTCTCGGTGAGGGCGGCGGTTGCTCGGTGTGGCGAGAGTGTGAAATTTCGGTAGCCTGGCGGCGCTAGATCTGTTTTCACCGGGGACTTGGAATTTTTGGGAGCCCGCGCGGCCGTTATATAGGTGGCGATTATCGCCTGCAGGCGGCTTAACGGCCCGCACAGGAAAACGATCTTCCCGTGCGGGCCGCTTAAATAGCCCGCATGGGAAGATGTTTTCCCATGCGGGCCGTTTAAGCGGCCCGCACGGGAAGATCATTTTCCCATGCGGGCCGCTTAAACCGCCCGCACGGGAAGATCATTTTCCCGTGTGGGCCGTTAAGCCGCCCGCACGCGATAATCGACCCCCCTCTCTTTTTTTCATCAAATTGGATATTAATGAAAAAATTATCAAACTGATTCAAAAATTTACCAAATTTTTCCATACATCAATATATGCTAATTATTGTCTATGGAAAAAATTTTTAAATCAAAACACAATTCGGTCGTCACTTTCTCTCCAAATCTAACCAATCTTTCTCAACACTTCTAATCTTCTTTGGAGAATCTTCGGTTTTTGGAGCGTCGTATCTGATAAAATATTCGAAACCTTCTCAATTTTTTACCGTAGCGTCTACGTATAATATCATGACATCCAGACAATTTACAGGATAATGACTCAAGCAGGTCTAAACAACATGAATATAATTTTTCCACTAATTTTATTCTATTTTTTTAATCACTTGTAGTTCAAATGTGTGACTTGGCAAAAAATTCATAAAAATAAAATAAATCAAAGAAATATAGCAAAACCAATCAAAAAATTACCAAATTTTATAATTAGGCGTTACATGTTGTATTTACATAGTAGAGAAAGTTTGGAGGGTAGAGAAGAAATTTTTTTCAAAATGTTGCCGAGTGTGAGGGCCCTTAAGCCGACCGCACGTGATAACATATCTAATAAAATATTAGAAACCCTCTAAATTTTTTACCACAGCCTCTACGTATAATATCATGACATCCAGACAATTTTCATGATTTTTCGACTTTGTTTGCTATTTATACAATTTTAAAATCATTTGGTCAATAGGTTCCTAATCATGTTTCATGAAGAAAAATTCAAAATTTATTCTCATTTACAGGATAATGACTCAAGCATGTCAAAACGACATGAATATAATTTTTCTACTAAATTTATTCTATTTTTTTAATCACTTGCAGTTCAAATGTGAGACTTGGCAAAAAAATTCATGAAAATAAAATAAATCAAAGAAATATAGCAAAACCAATCAAAAAATTACCAAATTTTATAATTAGGAGTAACATGTTGTATTTACATAGTAGAGAAAGTTTGGAGGGTGGAGAAGAAACGTAATATACACAAAAAAAACAAACTAGCGTTTTACAATTTTTGGATTAGCATCCTTCCGCACGGATGTAAACTTTGATTCGTCAAGGACACTTTCAATGTGTTTCATCCGCGTAGGAAGATCTGTGAATAACGAAATGGCGTCATATTGATTATGGTCGAACGCGTCTTCAATGTTGTCAATACCAATGATGTGTTGTTTGCCCGATACAATAATGTCCATCTTTTCATCGGAAGGATCCTTCACATAGAAAACTTGTGCAACACGCTCGGCAAGGACCCATGGATCATCCTTGTGTCCAATTTTACTCTGTTCAGCACACGTAAATCCAAATTTATCTACCATGTTGTCTTTCACCCATTGGCATCTGAGAACAGGGATCTGAATGTTTAAACTATAGTCAAGCTCCCATATTTCTTGTATGATCCCATAGTATGATTTTCTCTGCCCTGTTGCGTCCAACGCTTCGACACAAACCCCACTATTCTGCGCTGAGCTTTTCTTGCCTTTGTTGTTGGTGTAAAAAGAGTATCCGCCGATGTCATACCCTTGCCATGAGGTCACAAGGCTTGTTGGGCCAGTGATAAGTCTTTCTACCGTTTTTCCTCGAGTGATTCACCGGACGGTAGATTTTGATCCTTAAGCCATTGGGGGAAAGTGCGCTTGTTCTTTCGAAACCCAATCATCGGATCGCCCGGATTGCATGCTTTGATCTCGGAAGTGTGTTGCTCAATGTAGGGTGCAACGATGGCGAGTTGTTGAAGAACACTGCGCAGCGCATCGATACCACTTTGTAATCGTTGTCGTAGAAGCATTTTCTTCCTATCGTACCCTTCCTAGATAATCTTCCATCGGGTCGAGGCATCGATATCCCAATGGGGTTGGCATCTTTCATATAATCTAGGCAACACTCGACAACCTCCTTAGTTGTGTAACCCTCTTGTAGGATCGAATGCCCAACTAAAAGCCAACCAGAGGGGGGGTGAATGGTTGAGTACCCCAAAAACAAAGTTTTAGCGGAAATAAAACTTTACCTCTGCTTTCTGAAGCCGGTCTGACCGCAGGTGCTTCGCCGGTCTGACCGAACTGTTCGATCGGTCAGACCGCCAAGTAAACTCCGATCTGACCGCCCTAGCCGATCGCCTCAACCGATTTGTAGTAGATGCCGATGAAGAACCGACGACGTCCGGTCTGACCGTGGTAGTGGTCTAACCGGAAAGAAGGCACGGTCGACCGCTATAGTGTCGCGGTCGACCGGTTAGCATATCCAAATTACGCCGCCGCACCAAGGAAGAAGTAGACACAAAGAACTATCAAGAAAATTGATCTTTATTGAAACTCTGTGTTTAGAAAGTGCATGCAAAGCACACCTCACAAATCTCAAGCTAAACTCTAACTCGAAACCCTAAAAACTTGAACTCCAAGCAATAGAAGCGTACGAGAGGCCACGCCTCCCTCACTATTTATACACAAAATCCGCAGCCAAGAGCCACGAATCCTACTCATACAAGAAGACCTAATCCACTAGGAAACCTTCCCATACAAGAAACAAACTATACATAAACCAACCGTAACAATCTCGATTTTCCTAAAACCAAAATTCCGCTCTCCATACGCAACAATATCTCCATTGTATGCCATATGGAAACTTTCCAATCATGTGCACTAATCTCTACCCTTTAGCATCCCGCATGATCCCCATCTCGGACGTCACCTTATCTCCAAGTTGACTCAGGCTCGATCACGGCAACACTTTCCCGAGGCGTAAAGAATACACGCACACAATTAAATAAAGAATACCATATCCGAGCACAAGCTATCCAAACTTGACTCATTGTTAGCATAAACAACCGGACACGTGCATAGGAACACGAAACTTTCATGTATGTATAAGGAAACAAACCGAAACCAAAACCGAAACGAAATCGACAACCAGTCGGACTGGCTCGGCCGGTCGACCACGAGCAGCTGCCGGTCGACCGCGAAACACCTCCGGTCGGGCCGGCGGAACACGCCGGTCGGACCGAGGCGTGGCAGCCGGCGAATCTGTTCATCGTCGAAAATTCAACCCTTTCAAAAACAAAACACTCAAAGCAATAAATCTCAAATACCAATTGTTCATCATTAAATAACGAATCAAACACACATTGATTTTACAATCTCTCCCTTGATGAACACATTGGCAAACAAAATAAAAGAGTTATTTTGGTGTTTGAAAAGTTAAAAACAAAAATGGTAAAAAGCATTTGAGAGCTCAAAAATCAAAGAAAATTTCTCCCCTTTTGAAAAGAAAGAAAATCCTTTGACCCAAAAAAAACTTGTAAATTTTTGTGCACTTTTTATGCAAATTGTTCTCCCAAACAACATTATTTTTCTCCCCTTTTGACAATGAATTCATCAAGCATAGGAATTATGTTTGTTTAATTGTCAAGAGCTTAGCACCATACATAAAGCAAGTCAAGTCATGTGTTGCAATAATAAGAAGATAAATTTATCAATTAGATAGCAAATATGCATTAAAGTATAATCATGAATCAAATAGTTTAGAATTAAGAGCAATAACACAACAAAAATTCATGGATTTCAACGATTTATAATGCAACATCTTTACAAACACATAGGTTGAAAGATAAACCCAAATATATATACCTATTGCAATCTTTATTCTTTCTCAAATATACCTTTTTGCACATATAATTCAAGAGACAAACTTTTTCATATTGATTTGAGCCATATTTGTTGCTCATATTTTTTCTCTCAATTATTCGAGTACGTCCTTGTCGTCAAGATGTTTCCAAGGATTCGGTACTCATTATTTTTGCTCACATCGAATACGTCCTTGTCGTCAAGACTGTTTCCAAGGATTCGGTATTCATTTTTTTCTCTCATAGATAATATTTTATTCTCTTTTCAAAATGAGCAATTTTAAGTAATTTGAGGAATATTAAAGCAACATAATATATATATATAAGCATTTAAAATCCAACACAAGTACGAGTATCAACATTGCATATTTCTTTAATTCAAGTATTGTGTTAAAGTGTCATGCATTATTTCTCTTAAATATAAAATCTAGATCACATAAAACTACTAGAATACATATAAGCTATGCTAGTGACAAATAAATCTTCATAATATTGCTAGCATGCACATGGTCAACAATATGTATGGATAAAGCTCTCTTTTTTAATTTATTTCAATCATGTAGCTTGATAAATCAAAGAGCACAAAAACTCCCCCTCAAAACATGCCAAAAGGATGAATAATTCCCAATTCCCTCGAAGAAAAGCAAAGCGAGAAGAATCCAATGGTTTTGTAAAAATATCGGCAAGTTGCAATTTTGTATCCAAAATTTCAATTCAACATCTTTCTTCTCAACATGATCTCGCAAGAAGTGAAAACGAATATCAATGTGTTTGGTGTGTGAGTGTTGAACAGGATTCTTAGCAATGTTAATGGCACTTGTATTATCACAATAAAGAGGCACATTTTCAAAAACAAGTCCATAATCTTTTAAAGTAGAAATCAGCCAAAGAATCGCGAACAATAACTAGCGACGGCAACATATTCGATTCAGCGGTGGATTGAGCTACACTAGACTATTTCCTAGAAGACCATGCAATTAATGAAGTTCCAAGAAAATGACATGTTCCACTAGTACTTTTCTATCAATTCTACAACCCGCAAAATCAGCATCGAATAACCACTTAAGCAAAGAGAAGATGAAGTTGAATACCAAATACCAAACTCAAGTGTATGACTCAAATACCTCATGATGTGCTTGACCGCTTGACGATGAGACGCACGTGGAGAAGCTTGAAAGGGCGCACAAAAATACACAGAAATTGTATGTCCGGTCTAGAAGCGATTAGATACAACAAAGATCCTATCATGCTTCTATACTCCTTTTGATCCACACTTCACCATCTTCATCGGGATCAAGAACAGCAGTAGATCCAATGGGTGTAGAGATTGGCTTGCAACTCTCCATCTTGAACTGCGCAAAAGATCTTTGGTGTACTTTGTTTGATGAATGAACGTACCTTGAGGTGTTTGCTTGATTTGTAAACCCAAGAAGTACGACACTCACCCATCATACTCATCTCAAATTCCCTACGCATAGTCTCGGCAAATTCTACAACCAAAGAGTGAGTTGAACAACCAAAGATGATATCATCAACATAGATCGAACGAAAAGTTGATTTTCACCATGCTTAAGAACAAAAAGAGTTTTATCAATTTTTCCCATTTGAAAACCTTTTCAAGCAAAAAGTTCTAAAGTCTGTCATACCATGCTCTAGGTGCTTGTTTTAAACCATATAAAGCTTTTGAAAGTTTAAAAACATGGTTGGGAAAATTAGGATTTTCAAAACCCGGTGGTTGTTTAACATAAACTTCCTCCTGAATAAAGCCATTTAGAAAAGCACTTTTAACATCCATTTGAAACAATTTAAAACCTTTAAAAGCAGCAAAAGCTAACAAAAGTCTAATTGTCTCAATCCTAGCAACAGGAGCAAAAGTTTCATCAAAATCCAAACCCTCCATCTGAGTATAACCCTGAGCAACTAGTCTAGCCTTATTGCGAACAATCAAACCATCCTCATTTTGTTTATTTTTGAAAACCCACTTGGTTCCAATAACATTATGTCCAAAAGGAGGTTTAACTAAAGACCAAACTTTATTTCTTTCAAAATTTTCAAGTTCTTCATGCATGGCGTTAATCCACGATTCATCGGTTAATGCATGAGTAACATCTTTGGGTTCAAAAGAAGCAACAAAAGCAGAATTTGCGAGTCATGCACGATTACCTTAGATCTCGTTGTCCGCTCATTTAAATTACCTATTATTTGTACCGGCGGATGTCGTCGCTGAATATGCAAGGGTGCTGTGATCTCAGAAGTTGATTCACGTTCTGGTTCAGCACTGGTCGTGGTCCCCGAAGAATCCTCTTGATTGGAATCGATGGAGTCCGAAGAAATCGGCCCCTGCCGGTCGACGGGTCTCGGTCGATCGGCCGGCAGCCTCCTCCGGTCGACCGACGGCACGTGGCCGGTCGACCGGGCAGTCGACCTCATCGTCATCGTCGTCGCTTTCGTCTTCAAAGATTCGACCAAACTCCCCGATCCCGTGGCGAGTGTACCTAAAAATCTGGTCTAGTACGGGACTAGCCTCATCAAAAGTGACTTCGCAAGTCTCGACAATTTTGTTAGTCTCCAAAAGAAGTACACGATAGCCACGAGTGTGTGCGGGATAACCAAGAAATAAACCATCAATTGAACGTGATTCAAACTTATCCAAATTTCCAAATTTTAACACAAAGCACTTGCAACCAAAAACACGCAAATGTGAAACTTTAGGCGACGACCAAAACGAAGCTCATAAGGAGTTTTGCCAAGTTTAGAATACAAGAAAATGCGATTAGAAACATAGCAAGCGGTGTTAATAGCTTCGGCCCAAAATTTTCTAGGTGTGTGATATTCATCTAGCATTGTCCTAGCCATTTCAACCAAAGAACGATTTTTTCTTTCGACAACACCATTTTGTTGAGGAACACGTGGAGAAGAAAATTGATGTTCAATTCCTTTTTCAACACAAAAATGTTCAAAAGATGCATTTTTAAATTCACCATCATTATCACTTCTAATTGTTTTCAAAGAGTTGGGAATTTCACATTTCAAGCGAAGAAACAGACTTCGAAAGTGTCCAAAGGCCTCGTCCTTAGTTGCCATGAAGAAAACCCAAGAATATCGAGAAAAGTCGTCAACAACAACTAACACATACCATTTTCCTCCAACAGATTACACTCTAGCTGGACCAACAGTGTCCATGTGTAAAAGCTATCCCGGTGCATCCGTTATCACAGAAAGAATTGGTGTGTGAGAAGAAGCAACCATTTTACCATGACGACATGGTGAACAAACCAAATCAAGATCCTTTTTGAGTTTTGGCAAACCACGAACAAGATCCAAACCACTTAAACGAGTCAAATGATCAAACCCAACATGACCAAGTCTACGATGCCAGAACATCAAATCTTTGTTGAATTTTGCAACTAAACAAGTAACAACAGGAGAAACAGGGTTTTCAAAATCAGCTTTAAAAACTCTCCCATAACGAGAAATGTTCAAAACAGAATCACCACAAAAATCAAATATTTTACTTCCAGTTTTCTTGAAATGAACTTCAAAGTTTTCATCAACAATTTGTGAAACTGAAAGTAAATTGTATTTTAAATCTTCTACCAAAGCTACCTCTTTTAATTCGAACTTGTCACTTACCTTGACGGATCCGGTAGCGATAATGACACTTGTTGAAGCATCCCCAAAGATTATTGATTCCGTCTTGGATGCCAACTTGAGGGAGGACAACCACTTCTTATCACCGGTCATGTGCCGCGAACAACCGGAGTCCATGATCCACACGTTCTCCTTCCTCGCCACGAAAGCCTACAAAACAAAGGATGTCGAGGCCTCGATCGGGGTTAGTTAAAAGAAACTTAGGAATCCAATCTTGAGACACACGACCGTAGATCCAATAGGCACAAAACCACGAGAAAAACAGTTTTGGAATTTTCGGAAAAATTCCTTCGGGCGGTCGACCGTGCTGCGTCTCGTCGATCCAGGCGCCATCGCCGGTCGGCCGAGGCGTCCGTCGGTCTGACCGGGTGCCAGGGCTGGTCTGACCGATGGACCAACTGCGGTCTGACCGGCCTTCCGAGGGAAAACCATATTTTTGCCACTTTGATTTTGCAAAATTATTTTCTCTTTCCTTTTTCTTTTTCGTGCTAATCTGAAACAAAAACCAACAAGATGACCATCTTTACCACAAAAAGAGCAAGAAAACTTTTCTTTAGTAACAGATGGTTTTGAAGAATTAGGTTTAGTTTCTTTTAAATAAACGAAAAGAGATGGAAAATTTCCAGCAGACTTGAAAACTGTTTTCATGGTGTTAGGTTTTGTCAAGATTTCACCGTTTTCAGTTATTCCTAAAACATTTGGAGGATTTTTGGTGAAATAATCATGAGCATCAAAACCTATTCCTTTATTGTCGCTACACACTTTTGATTTGTCCAAAATCATGTTAAGTTGTTTCTTACCATCGAAAATTTTTGCAAAGAACTTTTCAAGTAAGAAACTTCTTTTCAAGGTTAACACAATTTTCACAATCAATTAAAACATCTTTGCCTTTGCGACATCTAGAGCAAGAAGCTACCTCATCTTGTTTAACTATTTCTTCCATGTGCTTAACACGAGCTAAAGCATCTTTTAGTTTCAATTCATTAGCATCACAAGTTAAACAAGATTTAGAAGCTAAAACTTGAGTATTGACATCTCTAATTTTTGAAATTTCCAGCATTAAAACCTCACAATTTTTGCAATTATCATCATTGGGAATAAGAGATTTCAATCTAGCAATTTCAGCATTTAAAGATTCAATTACAAATTCTTGTTTTTAAACATTTTCTCGCATTTTTATTCTTAGCACTTAAAACAAGAATTGCATCCTCAAGTGAGCTTACCTCATTTTCTTCATCTCGAAGAATCTTCATCTCCATGCGTCATGAGACAAACGCTGGAGATGTTCTTACCCTTCTCCTCCTCACCGTCGAGTCTATGTCCGAGTGGCTCAAAAGCGGCATAGACTTGACTCAAGACCTTCTTGATCATCTCCTTGGAGCGCCTACCCTTAGGTTTGTCATCCTTTGTCTTCTCGGCGCTCTTGTCCTCCTTCTTGCTCCTCCCAAGCTTGGGACAGTTGGAGCGGATGTGATCCAAGGCACCACATTCAAAGCAACGCGTTGGTCCTCCTTTCTTCCTGAACCTAACTCTGTTCATAGCTCTGGAAAGTTTGTTAGTAGCAAGAGCCAAGTCCTCCTCCTCGAATTGCTCGAGTTGTTCATCGGACATGGCGTTAATCAAAGCAAGAGCATTTGAAGATGACGAAGAAGCAACATCTGAAGAAGTCGAAGGAGAAATCAAAGCACTTGACTTAGAATCCGTTTTACGAGAAAGAATATTCATCTCATGAGTTTTGAGTTTTGTATAAAGCGAATCCAAAGTCAAATTAGTCATGTTAACAGATTCTTGAATAGAAGTTACTTTCATCTCCCAAACAGACATACCAAGACCATTTAAAAAGTGGCGAGAAATCTCAGACTGTGGATAATTAGTGTCATAAGAAGAATCAACAGATCTAAGATTGCTCAAGATTTTATTAAATCTACCAAGATAGTCATCTAAAGCTTCACCAGGTTTCATCTCAAATTTTATATACTCCTTTTTAAAAAGATCTCGATAAAGTTCTTTTATGTTTGTAGTTCCTTGATGAAAGTTTTTCAAAGCGTTCCAAATTTCATTAGCGGTTTGAAGATGAGAAACACGATCAAAATCAGAACGTGAAATTCCATTCAACAAAATGTTTCGAGCTTTGCAATTGTTATTAAACTCAGTTTTCAAAGCATCAGTATTAATGGCATCGGGTATGGTGTAGGGAAGCGCAACCTTTTGCCACACATCATAGTCTTGAGCCATGATGTAAGATTGCATCTTACTACACCAATACGCAAAATCGGTGCCATTAAAAACATGCGGTTTTGTTGAAAATTTATCCGACATGATGGAAAAACTTTAGATCAAAGAAAATCCAAAGCAGAAAAACATGGCTCTGATACCACTTGTAGGATCGAATGCCCAACTAAAAGCCAACCAGAGGGGGGTGAATGGTAGAGTACCCCAAAAACAAAGTTTTAGCGAAAATAAAACTTTACCTCTGTTTTCGAAGCCGGTCGACCGCGAGTGCTTCGCCGTCGACCAACTTTCGATCGTCGACCGCCAAGTAAACTCCGGTCTGACCGCCCTAGCCGATCGCCTCAACCGATTTGCCTGTAGTAGCCGATGCCGATGAAGAACCGACGACGTCCGGTCTGACCGCCAACGTGGTAGCGGTCTAACTGGAAAGAAGGCGCGGTCTGACCGCTATAGTGTCTGCGGTCTGACCGGTTACCATATCCGAATTACACCGCCGCACCGAGGAAGAAGTAGACACAAAGAACTATCAAGAAAATTGATCTTTATTGAAACTCTCTGTGTTTACAAAGTGCATGCAAAGCACACCTCACAAATCTCAAGCTAAACTCTAACTCGAAACCCTAAAAACTTGAACTCCAAGCAATAGAAGCGATACCGAGAGGCCACGCCTCCCCTCACTATTTATACACAAAATTTGCAGCCAAGAGCCACGAATCCTACTCATGCAAGAAGACCTAATCCACTAGGAAACCTTCCCGTACAAGAAACAAACTATACATAAACCAACCGTAACAATCTCGATTTCCCTAAAACCGAAATTTCGCTTTCCATACGCAACGATATCTCCATTGTATGCCATATGGAAACTTTCCAATCATGTGCACTAATCTCTACCCTTCAGCATCCCGCATGATCCCCATCTCGGACGTCACCTTATCTCCAAGTTGACTCCGACAAGATCACCCGCAACACTTTCCTGAGGCGTAAAGAATACCTGCATACAATTAAATAAAGAATACCATATCCGAGCACAAGCTATCCAAATTTGACTCATTGTTAGCATAAACAACCAGACACGTGCATAGGAACACGAAACTTCCATGTATGTATAAGGAAACAAACCAAAACCAAAACCGAAACAAAATCGGCAACCAGTCGGACTGGCTCGGCCGGTCTGACCGCAGGCAACTGCCCGGTCTGACCGCCGAAACACCTCCGGTCAGACCGGCAGAACACGCCCGGTCAGACCGGCTGTGGCATCCGACTGAATATTGTTCATCGTCAAAAAATTCAACTCTTTCAAAAACAAAACACTCAAACCAATAAATCCCAAATACCAATTGTTCATCATTAAATAACGAATCAAACACACTTTGATTTTACACCTCTATCATCGAGCCCTCCGGATGAGCACGATTACGGACATACCCTTTCAGAACAGCTATGTATCGCTCATACGCCCACATTTGATGTAGGTATAGAGGACCAAGTTCAATAATTTGAGGGACAATGTGAACAATGAGATGTTCCATCATGTCGAAGTACGATGGAGGAAAAAACATCTCTAGCTGGCAAGCTGTCTCGACTGCGAATTTTTGAAGGGGTCCTAGTTCTTTTGGATCAAAAACTTTCTGTGATACTCGATTAAAAAATAGCACAACTTTGTTGTTACTACCTTGGTGTGCACTCGTTTCACCGCCCTTATAGCGATAGGGAGAAACACCGTAAGCATCTTATGACAGTCGTGACCGTTGTATCCAGAAATCGACAAATCTTTCATTGATACTAGTTTCCGGATATTCGATGAGAATCCAGTCGGCACTTTCAATCCACGAAGACATTTACAGAAAGTTTTTTTTCTCTTCTAGTGTCATTGAGTAGCATGCTGGAGGAATCTCAATCTTACCATTTGTTAGCTCTATTGGGTGGAGATCTTTTCTTATGCCCAAATTGACCAGGTCGTTACGTGACTTTAACCCATCCTTTGTTTTACTAGGGATATCAACTAAAGTTTTGATGGTGCTGTCGAACACGTTTTTCTCGAGGTGCATGACATCGATGGAATGACGAATCTCTAGGTCTTTCCAGTACGTCAGGTACTTGAAAAAAATTGAATGTTTCTTGAAGGGCAGCGTGTTTTCTACCACTTCTTTCTTCCTCTTGCCGAAGCTCTCTTTCCCTTGCCGAACACGACCTTTATGTTCCTTGTCGCTTGAACACCGTGGAACCATCCTTTGCTTCGGGGGCAGTACCTACCTCGACAGTTTTGTCAAAAAAGGAGCCCTCGCACGATACCTATGCTTCTGTGGTAAGAATCAACGATGATGCATGTAAACTAACTTTTTTGACGAGGTCAGGTATATGTACGATGTGTTGTCCAGATATATCAGACATCCGGTCTTTCCTTTAATCTGTCCGGATAGGGAAAAATTGGCTGGTAGATCGTTTATAGTAACGAATATGATAGCACACAGAGTAAAATACTCCTGGCGGTATGCATCAAATAATCGTAGACCCTCTTCCCACATTTCTTGCATATCCTCCATCAAAGGTTCAAGAAACTCATCTAGGTCGATGCCAGGCTGTTTTGGCCCTTGTATAAGAAGAGTCAACAAAATATACTTTCGCTTCTGACATAACCATGTCGGAAGGTTATACATGGTGAGGAGAACTGGCCAAGTGTTGTGCGAGCTGCTTAGGTCACCGAACGGATTCATTCCATCCGTGCTCAACGCAAACCTGACATTTCTCGGATCATTTAAAAATTCCGGGTGCTTTTGAATCAAAGTTTTTCCACTGTCGAGCATCGGCGGGATGTCGAATCATACCATCCGTCTTTCGACCCTCTTGATGCCATCTCATCAACTCGGCGTCGGTGGGGTTCGAGAACAATCGCTTCATTCGATCTTTGACTGGCAAGTACCACATCACCATGGCCGGAATCTTTTTCCCTAGCTCGACCAATGAATTTGGTTCGGCAATTTCACTATCAACGGCAGTGTTATCCTTTTTGTACCTACTCGCCCCACAAGTTGGACACTTGTCCAAGTCAGCGTATTCCTTGCGATAAAGTACACAGTGATTAATACATGCATGGATCTTTTCCACACCAAGTGAAAATGGACATATCAGTTTCTTGGCTTGATAGGTGTTAGCGGCAACAAGTTAGGCTTAGGAAGCATAGCTCTCGGGAGACCCATCAAGTCGTTGAAACTAGTATCGAGACCATCCGTGCTCGGCCTTCAATCTAAGAAGTTCTAGCACCGACCGCAACACTGTATAATCCATATCACATCCCTTTGCTTGATCGTATAAAAGATCTTTTGCTGCTTTCTGCAAAGCCTCCCAATTGTTTAAATCTCTTGCCTTCTCTGTTAGGACCTCTGGTTCAACGTGCCGCAACAAATCCTCAAGATCAAGATCGATATCAACCTCTGCCTCGTCAAAACCAGAGCCGCCAAAATCACCCGTCATTTCACAAGACATGTCCTCAATTATAAAATTCTCTGCCTCATCGAACCAAATATCAGGATTCTCTTCCGGAGGGGCGACTTCCCCGTGATATGTCCCAACTGTGTATTTCCCCACAAATCCACGCTGAATTATGTGTCCGATAATTACATTCGGATCTTTAAACATCTTCTGATTCTTGCAATCCACGCAAGGACAAAAAATATCCTTCCTATTCTCCCTCAAAGCGTGTGCCTTAGCCTTATCAATAAATGTTGATGCTTCTCTCATGAACACCGGATGAGTTCTCCGTGTCTCATACATCCATATCCGATCCATCTAAAAACATTGACAGTATAAATTAATATTATATTGTCGATGTTTTCTAAATAAACAAATTAAACTTAAATCCTACTTTATAACTAAAACCTCATGCACAACAAATAATAATAATGAGACAAAAGTAGTTACCAAAAAATGGTTTAATAAAAAACCTAGATATTTGACCTATAAATTACAAAAATAGCTCAACATATATAACAATTCAAACAAGTTTAAATATCTTCGCATTCAACCGATGAAATTTTACAAAAACGGAAGCAAATGAAGGAGATGATCAAGCACATTACCTTTTATATTGATTTCAATTGAAGATTTAAAGTCTAAAGCCTTCCAAAAAATAAAATGCCTATTATTTGAGAGAGAAAAACCGAGTTACAAAAGTTCAAATATCTTCGCATTCAACCGATAAAAATTTTTAAAAATGGAAGCAAATGGAAGAGGAGATCAAGTATGATACCTTTTGTATTGACTCCAATTGAAAAATTCAGGTTCAAAACCTTCCCCCCTATAATTGCTTTTTTTGGAGAGAGAAAAACACCATGGTAAATGCGCAACTGTCGGGTTGAGCGAAAAATTTATTGCGCAACAGTTGGCATCATCGCATGCGGTCCATTAACGGCCCGCACAGAAAATGCATTATCCCGTGCGGGTCCTTAAGTGGACTGCACGGGATAATGAGCTATTATCCCGTGCGGTCGGTTAAGTGGGCCGCACGGGATAATCGCATTATCCCGTGCGGTCCACTTAAGCGACCGCATGGAATAATATCCCGTGCGATCGCTTAAGTGGACCACACTGGATAATGCGATTATCCCGTGCGGGCCAATAGTCGGCCCACCGGGACCGGTTTTTCCAGGCGCGGCCTCTTATGGCCCGCCTGGAACCTATTTGGGGCCTCGTTCAGAAAAATTGTTTCTCCAGTAGTGGTTGTCGGGAACATCGAGGAGTCTGGCCAAGTGGTCAAATATTTGGTTTGCTCGTCAGCCCCTATAATAGTAAGCCACCGCAAATGATGCAATGGCGATCTGAGGACTCGGCACAGTGACCGGTCAAAGCACTCAACTGACAATGGTTGTTTTGATGTTTGCTCGAAACGGCACTAAGAAATCCTTTTATAGTCCTGGTTTACAACTATTTTAATCTCGAGTTACAAACCAATACAATGAAAACGGGTGAAATAATCGAGATTAAAGATGGATTTTTAGTCCTCATTGGTAACACCAACCGGAACTAAAGATATAGGCGCCACGTGATTGGTCTGGTGTCGCCATCTTTAGTCCTGATTGGTATTATGAACAGTGTTTTTTCATTGTTTTTTGTTGCTTGCATATTGACATCCCAAATCGAGTTGCTCCCGACACTTCCAAATCCCCATATGAAATTGACATCATAAATCAAATGAACATACTATGGAGTTTGACATCACAAATTCACATATCAAAAGTACATCACAGATCAAATTCATACTCGAATGAACATCACAAAATTCTCAAAAAAAAGAATGAACATCAGAGCGCTTGCCTCCCACCGGATCCGGTGGAGGGGATGCTGGATCCGACGGAGGAGAGGGCTCTGTCACCGCCCATCGCTCCTGGAGAGGACAAGGACAAAGGGAGGAATAGGAGGAGAAAAGGGAGGAGGCGCCGCTGCCACCTCCAAGCCGTCGGGCCGCCGCCATCTCCGAGCCGTTGCCACCTCCCCTCCCACCAGATCTTGCAGAGGGGAGGGCGCCGCCGCCACCTTTGAGCCGCCAGGACGCCGCCATCTCCTCCCCTCCCACCGTCGTCGCTGGAGCGAGAGAGAGCTGAGAAAGGGAGAGAGAGAGGGAGAGGGGAGGAGTCGGAATAAGTGTGAGTGGATTATATAAGCATGCATCCATCTTTAGTCCTAATTACTAAAAATAATTTTTAATCCCGGTTGGTAACACCAACCAGGACTAAAGATCCCCGATGGCCTGATAAATTCTGAGAAGAAATAAATCAAGATTAAAAATGATCTTTAGTCCTAGTTGGTAACATCAATCGGGATTAAAGATCATAAAGTCTCGTTACACTTTTAAATCAGGACTAAAAATTTTTTTAGTCTTGGTTCCTATTGAAACTGAGACTATTGTGGATTTTGACAGATGGATCAAAGACCACTTCTCCAGTAGTGCAGAGTAACATACATGTGCCGACGTTAGCTTTGTATGTGCGCACGATGGTTCGGACTTTGATTAAGCCAAGCCTAGGGTACATGTCGAACCCATGCATAAATACAAAGATGACCAAGAGCACATACAAGATGGCCACCACTATATATTGTACTCGGATACACCTGCTTAGAGAGCCCCTCGGTATGACTTTCTGGTTCTACAAGTTTATCCTTAAAAAAATTAAGAGAGGGAAGGATTACTTTTAGGTGGTAGGCATATATACAGTTCATTGTAATATGAAAGATCACATATGTGTAAAAGTAATAGATTGAACCATTAAGATGTTTAGACCATAATAGCATATCTAATCAGAAAAAAGATGTAAAAGATGTAGTTGTCATTCTGAAGAAGGAACGGATGCTTACTTCATCATCATGTAGATCGGCTACCATTTCCTTTATGAAATCTTCTTCAGAAACCTTTTTAACATGAAACCAAGCCAGTGCTTCATGATACCACCCATGTATTGCATTTTATTCTCCATATCATTTGAATGCTGGTCTAAGTTATAAAATGCAGTCCAAAACACCTGGAAAGCAAAGCATCTTTTAGATTTTGGTGCAATTCCCATGCTATGTTTAAAAGAGGAGTGTTATCTGGCATTCCAGCAGATTCTACGGTATGACATGCTAAATAACTTAATAATACAGTATTAGTTTAGAAACATATTTACTTTTTGTATGTATTCACAACCACTGATGAAGGATTCCTCGAAAAGTTAAGGGTACACAAGATGTCGATATTGTGCAAGGGAAGAATCAATAACCGATTGATCAATTAAAAGGAGTAGCAGGGTAGACCATAAGAAAAAGAAATGGAAAATTCATAAAAAGGATTGTACGCAACTCATAGAATAGTGTGTACCAAGTTCAAGTTATATCATATCCACTCAACTAAATTTTTCACTAGTCAAAACCAAATACTCGCATGTGAAAGGTTAATGGTGAAATGGAGACTTAAAAGGAGTCAAAAGATTGCAAAGAAAAGGTGAAATGGGGATATTAAATATTTCAGAATTCAACTAAAAGGGAAACTGGACACCAACCAGGCCAGTCAGATGGAACAAATAAAGGAGGCAGCAACATCAGGATGGAAGGCAAAACATACTTCTGGAGTTGCAAATACCTGAAATAGTCATGGTAAGCAAATTTGTTCTACTCAGCTCCAATTCAATAGTCTTAAAACTGCACAATAACTAATTTTAGACAGAAACAATTATGAAGTTTAATAGTACTATAATTACATGTTGATATTTATGGTTATAACTTATAATCTATAAAAAAAACTTATAGGTGTACAAGAGTTAGCTTGTTTCTGTGAACTACAAGTTATATTTGTATTATAAGTAAATGCAACATATAAGTTCTATCAATAACCTGCCTAGCTGTAACTTATTAATGTCATCCTTTGAAAAATTGAAAGATGGGTCAAGGGCATCAGTATGCATGTAATGCACCAAGACAAAGGAACTTTTTTCGATAACTCAATTCATATAAAGCAATCTGAAGCAAAGAACTTTGAATTTAGGCATAATTAAAAAATGATCATTAGAATGTAAGTGTACCTTGCAGAAAAACACGATAATTTCCTACAAGATCATCATGCGACAACGGTATGTTCCTCTTTAATTCAGAGAGAGAGAGAGCAGATTTTCCTGAACAACACATAAACAAAGCAATATACTGTAAAAAAAGAGTAGCAATTTTTTTGGTACTAAAAGGATAAATATACATAAAGTGTAGGAAAATAATTAAAAATTTTGCATCTATATTTTTTGTGCCTTTAAAATCTGAATGAACAAAAGTTTCATATTATATGTTGCATATGCACTGGATTTATTATGATCGCAAGTACACTTTGCAACTACATTTTTTGTGCATTTAAAATCTGAATGAACAGAAGTTGCATATGCACTGGATTTATTATGATCACAAAAATACTTGCTACTATATGACTGGTTAAATACATATAATTATATATAGCTGTAAGAATATGCATCAACGTATTCTTTATTTCAATTATATGATCAAATATAAAATATAATATGATAAAATAGATACATGAAATGTGTCACCATATACAAAATGTATGACAAAAATACATTAAGACAAATATTCTATTAAAAAGAGATTTTTTCATTAAGGCAAATTTTAAAAAGTTTTTTCAACATTGTGTTCTAGACATCATTGTTTATCAATTGCTGATTTGATCCCTTAAGAGGCACAAATTGAAGTTTGAAGTGTTCGAATAATTTGGCACATGCCAAAGAGATTTTGACAGCCCATGATCATTCGCAATACAATTATTGTTGTACTTCATTCCAATAATTTACAGATGCCAAAGCCAACTCAGTGCAGCAACCATATGAGTCCATTAGGACCAAAAGATTTTGCAGCATGCCATCACAAATTCAAAAGCCAAAAAAAGTTTGTAAGCTCAGTCAAAGTAAAATATTTATAAGTTGGAAAATAAAATATGAACAAGAGAGAAGGCAAGGCATAATGCCATATAATTAGCAGCTTGATCCGAATTGATAGCATCACCCAACATGCCCCCAGCAGCCTCAAAATTTTAACACATTTGCATTAAAATTTTCTCTTCCATATCAATTTCCATTATAGTAATACTCTGTCATCTAGATACACAAATTGATAGATATCCAAGATGGGGATTAATTAAGCCCCTAAGAAAGATAAAACTTGGCATTTACCACTAGAAATTTACTCCAAACCAAATAATATAGAACAACAATGTGCATGAAGTACCGCATTGCATATTGTAAATGACAAACCAGCAAATGAAATGTTTGTCATAATGTTGGTGAGTAGAAATGTGTCATGGTACTTACATTGTTGACCAAAATGTGCAGTTGATATGTGCTTGTATCATACAGACAATAATGTGGCCTCTAAAACAGAAGGGTAGAACCTTCTTCTCATAGGAATTGTTATATCAAGATGGACCTTTTTTTGGCGGGGAAAGATTGACCTTATTAACTGATCTGAGTAAAACAAGCAACTGAAACACATGAATACAACAAAATCACTACAACTCCAACAATCTAAAACCGATTTGGACTAGAAAGAATGAATGAAATAAAGGTATATTTCCATGAGAAAGAGAAATATGAAACTCACATTGATTTATTACATGATCAAGACAGGTAGGGTTATCTCTATTCTCTATGACCAGTCGCCCACCACTGCTGTTATTGGCGATAAATGGAAATTTGTGATTGTGCACAATGCACGGTGCTGCCCTCTCCCTGATGAAGCAACAAACCATTAATTTCCCATAAAACGCATATCCTATATGTGTCTTCGTTGAAAATGTACATAACATTCCCTAAAAATAAGACAACATAAATTCTTGTTGACTTTTATAGTTACTTGTTTTATTGTATAGCTACATAAAGAATAAATCAATTAATTACAAACTGAGGAAGAGTAGGGGAGCAACCTATCTGTGAACATGATGATGACAGTAATATTACCATAATTGGAGATGGACTAATCTGAAGAATTCTCAAAACTCTACCCACCTCCTTGAAGGTGGGTGATACCAGATAACATAATAAAAGTAAACCATCTCATACATCTCATATATGAGGTTAAACAATTTCGGTCCATATTTTAGGACCAAACGCAAAATGCCATTCAAATAGTGCTGCATGCGTGAAGTAATTGGAAATTGACACGAATGTAGTGCACATGACTTTGTTTCAGCCAATCAAATCATGACAATTAAACCTACTTGCTGACCAGATAGAAAACTTCCAGTAAAGCAGTGGTTGTTATGGCACAAAGTAACAATTCGATGCCAGCACTACTGGAGAAACCATCATTGGTTGAAGTGACAAAAACCATATTAGTCCCGGTTTGAGTTGCACCTGGAACTAGAGATGATCTTTAGTCCCGGTTTAAAAAGTTTACAGATTTCTAGGAGCATTAGTCCCGGTTCGTGACACGAACCGGAACTAAAGATCATTTTTAGTCTCGGTTCAAATATTGTCAGAGGTTGTCAGAGCGCTGGGCATCTTTAGTCCCGGTTAGTAACACCAACCGGGACTAAAGATGCTTTTTTTGTCCCGATTGGTGTTACCAACCGGAACTAAAGATGTCCAGCACTCTGACAACCTCTGACAGCATCTGACACCATCTTTAGTCTCGGTTGGTAACACCAACCGGGACTAAAGATGCTATTTTTTGTCCTGGTTGGTGTTACCAACCGGGACTAAAGATAATTTTGATATTTGATTGGTAACACCATGAATGTGTTTATTTTTTTAGCTGAACCTAATAAAAATATACAAATTTTGCTACATGATTTAAATGGTATAAAATTAATTTGAGGAAATTTGAAATTTTAAATAGTATGGTGTTGTGTTGGGGTGGGTGATTTAAGATAAAAGAAAGCTTTAATTTAATCATTACATTGTAATTACATATCGTCATATTGTTATTAACTAATGATTCTCAATATATAAAATCTTTTGTAAAATTATTTTGGTGATAATATACAAATCGGAGGGATGTACAATATTGATAAGAACATTCAAACCCTGACCGTCACGTCTAGTTTATGCGCGTGTAACAAGTTTTACACGCATTGTTCCTGTTTCGTCCTCTAACTCGGAGTCGGTTTTCAAAACGGCCATAACTTTCGCATACGGACTCCGATCGAGATGTTCCATATATGAAAATCGATCAGAAAAAAATTTTGGATGCGTTCGTTCGCCGCTTTGCCGCGTTCGGCAATTTTATTTTCCCCAAAAAACCTCAGAAGATTACCTTTTCGAGCCCGGAAGCTTTTTTCTAATTCTGAGCATGTCTTCTGAATTTTCCACAGGCCACGTCTTTTGCTTGTTTACGCTCAAATTTTCTGTGGTTACCTCTCATGTGCTCCTAAGTCCATAAAAAATATAAAAAAATAAAACAGAAAATTCAATTTTTTCCAAAAAAACAACAACTTCGAATGAATATGAAAAATAGAGAGGGGCAAAAGAGGAACACTATCTAGAAGGCACATTAATGTCTAGGATTATCTATGTTTGATTAAATTTTAATATTATTGTTTTAAACCTATATTGAATGAATTTAATTTGGCCCTATTTACTAATTATTTAATTGTTAACCCTAGCCGAGACCAAATAAATTTGGAAAAATAGCGGAAAATTATCTTTAGTCCCGGTTGGTGGCACCAACTGGACTAAACATGAATTAGAAATAGCGGGAAATTATCTGTAGTCCCGGTTGGTGCCACCAACCGGGACTAAAGATGAATTGGAAATAGCGGAAAATTATCTTTAGTCCCGGTTGGTGCCACCAACCGGGACTAAAGATGAATTGGAAATAGCGAAAAATTATCTTTAGTCCCGGTTGGTGCCACCAACCGGTACTAAAAATCCAGGGCTATATATATCCCAGGCGCGCATCGTCTTCTCCACCGATCCAACACTTAGTTGTTTTCTCCTCTCCTCTCTCAGCTCTTTCTCTCTCTCAGCTCTCTCTCCCTCTCTCAGCTCTCTCTCGCTCCGACGACGGCGGTGGGACGTGAGGAGGTGGGAGGGAAGGTGGTAGCGGCTCGAAGATGGCGGTGGCCCGGCGGCTCGGAGGTGGCTGTGGCGCGGCGGCTCGGGAGGTGGTGTCAGTGCCTCCTCCATTTCCTCCTCTTCCTCGTCCTCTCTAGGAGCGGCAGCAGCGACGGATCTAGAGATTTTTGGAGATTTTTGTGATGTTCTAAATTTGATATATATATATATATGTATTTGTGATGTTCATTACTCGATTTGTGATGTGAATTTGTGATGTGAATTTGGCGATGTGAATTTGTGATGCGAATTTGTGATGCGATTTGAGGATGTTAATTTGATATGTGAATTTGATTTCGGCAACAAAAAAACAATGAAAAAACAAGCAACAGGAGGAAAAATAAAAAATAAAAAAGTGCTTTAGTCCCGGTTGGAGCCACCAACCGATACTAAAGATGACGGAGCCAGCCACGTGGCTCCGCCATCTTTAGTCCCGGTTGGTGGCTTCAACCGGGACTGAAGATGCATCTCTAGTCCTGGTTATTTCAACCGGGACTAGAGATTGCGATCTCTAGTCCCGGATTCGTAGTCCCGGTTTGACAACCGGGACTACTGAGGGTTGTCAACCGCGACTATTGTGGTGTTCTCCACTAGTGCAGCTATCACTCTATAGAAACTAGATTGGGATCCATGAGAACGTAACTGAAAAGGTAGGAAAGAAAAATGAACATTTAAGGTCTACCAAAAGGAATAGGGGAAAAGAGCAAACAAAAAAGAGGGAGTAATACCAACCGACTATGTGCTCTTGTTTGGCTTGAGAAAAGGGTTCCTGTTGGTGGAAGGATATTCTTAGGCTGAGCGTTCATTTCAGAAGGATAGCTTTCTGGTGTTCCAAATAAGGGTGACACAATCAGTTTATGGAAAGATGTCACACTCTAGAGTTTTCCCCTTTAAAAATTATTTTATAATTCCCCAAAAGAAATTAATTGTTAAATTAACCTAGAGCAAAGAAATAATTTTAAAATACAAAGTATAAGTGGAACTGGCATGGTAGAATTTTTCCTAAGTTCTACATGTCACAATACATTAACATGATTTTTAGTGAAATTTTCAGAGCACTAGAAATAATTCTTAACCAATTAAATCAATTCTTGGAATTAAATAAATCCCTCAGAGAATCTTTTTCTTTTCCACAATTTTCCCGCCCAAATCTTTCTTGGGACGGCCCAGTGGTTGCGGGTCGTTTGCCTCGCGTGCGTGTCGCCAAGGTCCGCATTGCCTCCCTCTCTCTCTCCCGAGTCACTGACAGGTGGGCCCACCTGTCAGCCCCGTCTTCTTCCCCGACCGTGTCGTCGCCACCCGTGCGCGTCTCGCCGCGTGAATCTCGCCCCACCCTGCCATCCCTGTGCACCCTAACTCGCGCATTTCCTCCGCATTAATGCCATCGGCCGTTGCCACACCCGCCCGCGTCACACCCGCGCAGTTAATGGTTGGATCTGCCGACCATTTTCCCCTCATTACTACGGCGAGAAATTGTCACCACTCCTGGCCGGTTACCCCTCCCTCGATCCCTATAAAAGCCGCCGGCCTCCCCCTCGTTTCTCTAACACTCCCGCCGAGCTCTCCCGTGCCCTACCTCTCTCTCTCTCTCGACGAGTGCCTAAGCTCCACCGCCTCTCCCTGACTGTTCGGTCGTCGTTCCCTGCCGTCCCGCACTGTGTCGTTCCGTGACGTCGCCGCCATCCTCTTCACGAGTGAAAAAGCAAAAATTCATTCCCAGTTCAAAGTGATACACAAACAGCTTGTTGCTAATGAATTCACAAAATAAATGCTTGCTAGGTAAATCGTACTTTTTGCACATCACATATGGCTCGTAACTATTCTCGGTGTTATCTTACAACTACTCTTCCTTTCTCTCCTTCGGAAGAACTAGTCTTTGAAGCAAGAGATGAACATATTGTGGGCGGATCTTCTTACCCATTGATTGGAACATCGTAAAAACTCCGAAGATCCTTTTCACTATAGTTAGTGACGTATCCAAATTCTGTATACTATTGGTGGACGGGACATTCCCCGCTTCCTTCTGCTTTGTTTTCACGAAGCGAGCGCTTTCAACAAGCTTCTTTTCTTTGGTAATAAGCAAAAGTGTGTAAAGTCCTCCGTTTTATCACCGGGAAAGCTTTGTTGTCTTCGTTTTCTTTCTGCCGTAGTATATCACCGCATATGATCCGGCCTTTAAAGTGGGTTAGTAAGTTTCGGGTAAGTGCCCTTTTAATGTTTAAGAGCTAGTTGAGCAGTAAAATAGAAATAAGAGCTGCTAAAACAATATCCTTTTTCTTAAAGTTCCTACGATGCTAGTTTTTAAAAGGCATATACACTCAGATAATGCAGCAAGAGTTCCCACTACCAAGTAAGCTCTTTCTACTTGTTCACCTGGATGAAAACTACCTGGCTTTGTTTGGCTACTTTTTTATTGGCTAGTGTGATTTTATATCTCGGCTAGACTCGCTTGAGCTGTCTTACATTAGTGGGGCTATATGTGAATCGCAGAGGTCTGTAAATTAAGGCAATAGGCGGGCACATAACCGCCACTTCTCTGAAAGCATGGTTCTTGCCTCCCTCTCTCCCCCCTCCTTGGGGGTCGCCCATTCGTTGGGTGATCCCTTGTGCTACTCCGACCGTCGCTCGTCTTCGTTGCTCGCTGACCACACGCTGCAGGTCGTCCCCTTCTTCCTCCACTCCGGTGTTCAGTGAGCCCCTCCCTTTTCTTTTTCCCCTCGGTTCCGTGCGTGTCGCCTCTCTTGCGTGCGTGTCGCTATGCGCGCATCACCGCACAACCTGCTGCCTCGTGCCACCGCTCTTTTGGCACCGACCGCCGTGCGCCATGCCGCATCGCGCCTGCGTCACGCCGCCCGTCCACGTCACTCCCGGCCGTCCAATCTACCCTCGGTAGATTGGGGCCGTCCATCCCCACGTGCCCGCGTGGCATCCAAGTGGCCGCCATGTCGGTTATGCGCTGGCGCCACATGTGCCACGTGGTACACCGGCCCTCTCGGCCCGTGGACCCGGTCCACCATGGACCGGCGCTCCTACGGCAGCTGACGTCAACATTCGGCCGCTGATGTCAGCCCTAGTCACTGACATCATCCTCCCAGGATTTGTTGCGCAATAATTCATTTAAGGATTTTTTTGTTTTAGTAATAAACACATATAATCTTCTAAAATTCATATAGTTTTAAAACGAGCTCCGTTTAAGTCCATCCAAATTTCATTAAACTCATAAAAATACCACGAATCCATTAAAAATGGTTTAGTTCCCTATTTCAGTAGACTTTTAGCATGTTTTGTTGAGTGCTTTGTTTGTCATGTAGATTTCAGTAGTTTCGATGACCCATTTTAGTTTTGAGGTTGTTGCAGAGTTCCCCCAAGCTTCAGGGCAAGGCAAGTTATTCTCTATTCTTGATCATATTGTATCTATTTTATCAAATTATCTCTATTTCCTTAAACATTGCATATATTTTAGAATGTCATTTTACGAGAATATTATACCTATGGTACACAGCCTTAGAACTTGATTACCCTGAATCTTTTATAACTTGGGTATTAATATGATTAGATATTGGTCTAGGATATGCTTAGCCCTGCTTAGATCAACTAGCACACTAAATGGGTCACTACACTTAATTATTCTGGAATAGACTCATTAATATTGGATTCACTCATGTGACATTATGGTCATGACAAACAACTAAAATATGACAATGGTGGGTTGTGGGCACAATGGTTTTGATAGTCATGCCCATGGCAATTAAAGACCGGTTCACGGGAAACCCTGAAGAAAATATCGTACTTACCACAAGCCAGCGTGGGCAACGGCTAGGCTTGTAGTATAGCTTTCCTCTAGCCAATGTTTCTAGGTGAGGGTGGACATGATGGAGTCGAGTCAGCCGAGGTTATACCGGTTGATCGGCTGCCGGATTCACCGTGGCACTAGGGGGGCTGCCCACTGTCCTTAGAGGAGTGGAGGCGAAACCCGAGGTGTGGTGCGCTTTGTTAGAGGGGGTTATGCGAAAGGTCCTGTCACAGTCCCTTTTCGGGGTACCGTGGCAGTATTCCGGCACACGGAAACGTGTCATGGGGCTGTGTCTTATGGGTACAATTGTACACCAATGGTCAGAGTAAAACTATTCAAATAGTCGTGCTCGCGGTTATGGGCGATCAACCAGGTTCACCGTGATTCACCCTAGTAAATAACTTGATTAATATAACTTGACTTGATTAGGTGGTTGGTTTGAGCCTGTCGCAACATGGTATAACGTTGGATGGTGATTGGTTTAATATTGCTTAATAAGTACGACTGTTTTACTGCTTTCCACTATTATTGTGAAATGTTGCTTTGTGCAAAGTAAAACTCTAGTCTATCCTTGTCTCCCCTTGCATTCATACCTCCTCTTCCGGTATGACTTGTTGAGTACTGTGGAAGTACTCCACATTGCCTGTCTCCCCACCCCAGAGCTAGTCTCCGAGGCAGATGAAGACTTCGAAGATGAGTAGGCTTCGTCCGACGTCCGAGGATGCCTGTGGAGTGGTGGTGCCGCGCTGCAAGCATTAAGACTAGGTTTTAGCCCTTCTTTTATTTTTCTGCTATACTTTTGTAATCTTTTTAATCTTTTTGTATTGTTTTTAAGTCGTGGATTCTGTAATATCAATAATTATTGTGTGTGTACCCTGGCTGGTCCTGGATAGGGATTTTTATTACACATATAGCTTCGGAAATTCTGGTTTTGAATTTCTGGGCATGACAGAAGACTTGATTGGAGGAGTCATCTTCTCAAATTCATATCCTGGCTTAAGGGTGTTTGCGAAAGAACCTAATGCTTCTTTATGGAAGATAAAAATGAGGAACAATTCTTTGACTACTTTAGAATCCCAATGACTCGTCAAGCTTACAATGAGTTTCTTGATCTTAGAAATGTTTTATTGGATATGCAATCTGATTTCACAGAAGCTAATGATAGTTGGAATTTCATCTGGGGCAATTGGACTTATTATTCCAGCAAGTTCTATCCACTTAATTTCATGACTATCCAGTCTAGTAAAGCAATCACCTTGATTTGGAAAACTAAGTGCATGCCAAAAATCAAATTCTTTGTTTCGTTGTTACTGAATGAAAGGATTAACACAAGAAACATTCTAAAAAGGAGAAAAAAGTTTTTAGAGGAGGGTTACAACTGTGTGTTATGCCAAAATAATATTGAAGAAACTTCAGAGCATCTTTTCTTTGATTGTCCATCGACAGCCACTAGATGGTTCTCTCTTGGTATTATCTGGGAGGAGGATATGAGTATGCATCATAAAATTCTCACCGCCAAGCAAAGCTTCACTTTACCTTTCTTCATGGAAATTTTTATGATTGGGTCTGGTGTCTTTGCAAAGAACGAAATGACCTAGTTTTTAATGGAAAGTCACCAAGTATTTCTTCTTGAAATCTGCTTTCAAAGAAGAAATTGCTGCTCACCTCATCAGGATAAAGGAATGTCTTCTTCAATCCATCCTTATCTGACTTGAGCTTTTCCTTGCCTAACTTCTTGTTGGGCCGCTGTAAGTACTCTTTCTTTTTATTTGGCTTGTTGCTGGGGGCTTTGCCCCACAGTTCTTGTTAAAAAAAACTGACTATGTGCTCTTTCGATTGATGTGCGCCGGAACTGCCATTACAGATAATGATGAAGTGGCAGCCACAAGAGGCGGCGGCAGGAGGAACTTGTGGCAGTGGGACGGAGGTAGCCGATGGTGTCAGAGCAGCAACACATGTACTGGCAGCAACAGCCTAGATGGAAAAACTAGAATCAAGAACTATCCACCCTTAGATTAATTTGATCCAGAGAGTCGAAAAAAATAACTGTCTTAAATAGATGGAGTTCAAGTTCTCGACAATATACTAACGAAACCGAGCTTCGAATAAGGCAGCAAACTAATCCCAAATCCAAGAAATCTACGGATGCCAGTTAAATCCCCAGAAAAAATGACCAAGAAAGCACCTAATTACATATTACTCTCTCAATCCAAGCCATAAATCGGGCAATCATATTTGTAGATTGACACCAATATCTCGCGTGATTTGGAGCAGAACACTTGCCACAAACTAAGCCAACCAGTTGTTGGGTCAAAGAACTGCGAACTTGCAGGAAGAAGCGACAGCGGGCAGCTCGCTTATAGGGTCGAGATGGGGACAACGACATGAGATGACCTTGTGGTCTTGCTAGCCCATGCGTGCTCCTTCCTGCGCCCCTGTGGCCTCCTCACGCTGCTGTTGACGACACCAAGGCGCGTGAGAGAGAAGGATCCCTGGAGAGCACCATCATTTAGAGAAACTCATTCCAATGTCTACACGTTGAGTGTCGTCGCCGCAGTAGCCGCATCCTGTCCCTACCGTGGTGGTGGTCATCGTCGGAGGCCGAGGTGGATAAGCAGGATAAGGAGCAAGACGAGGGAGAGAGGGGACTGACCTGAGAGGTGATGAGCGGCAAGTGGTGAAAAGCTTCACTCGATGTATGCCCGGAAATTCACTGGTAATTCTCAAACTAATTTGTATAATCATTATTCAAGAATCAATCGAGGTACATAATTAACAATTTAATATACAGATTCATCATAAATGTAACGTTAATTACTTACAAAAAGGTACTTAGTCCTCACTATGAACAAAACTGCAATAGAAAAGAAAAGTCTAGCGAAGCTTCAGTTCACTCCCATACGCAGCTCAACTGGGATCTAAACCAAAAGGTCTTCTCCTTCAAAATCCTTGAACAACTTAGGTTGGTTGGTTATTACAAGGTAAGTATATGGAATACCCAACAAGTCACACAACAAATATGTAAGTGCACAGGAATACAAAGGATGACGATAATAGGGTTTCATTTGCAAAAGTAGCATTTAGAAAATATTTGAGAATTTGTAAAACAATAAAGTAATTATTCATCAATATTAATTAACACTGAACAACACCTCAATGCTGCACAGGCCCAACCAACTCTGAACAACCAACAGTTGCATAGATCTAGACTCCATTACAGGAGCTAAGTAATTATCATCATCAATTTATTATCATTTATGAGTAGTTTAGGACTAATCATGAAAAATATTGCTAGGCCTACTCATAACCGCGGGTACGGCTATTCGAATAGTTTTACTCTGATCAAAAGTATATAAATGTACCCACAAGACACAATCTCAACATCATGTCAATCATACGTCATGATACCAAAAAAGTACCCGAATAGAGATTGTGATAGGACCCTTCGCATAACACGCCAACAGAATGACACCCACTAAGCATTTGTCTCTGGCAGGGAATGGCCAGTTACCTAAACAGGGAGACTACTTAGTGCCCAAAAAACTGTGGACTTAGTTGGCTGTCACCTGTGGACTTAGTTGTCTACCACGATAAGAGAACATACCACCATGGTGTCTTCTGCTGAACATGCTATACTATAAATCTAGCCTTTGCCCATTCTGACTTGTGGTTAGTACAATTAATGCTTCACAACAGTAGCTCGTGAACCGGTCCTTAATTGTCATGAGCACGGCCACCAAAATCATCAAATCATGTGCTCGCAACCCATCATTAATTAAGTCTTAGTTGGCAATTAATTAATTAATTAACCAATCATGATTGACCATCATGAGCTACCATTAATTATCCAACATAATGATATAAGTGAATCATTAATTATACCATATGAAATGAATACTAAAGTTTATAAGCATGACTAAGCAATTATTCCTAATATTTAGTTAAACCATTGAATAAAGTTTAAATAGTCAAATTATAACCCAAAGTATCAAGGAATAAGAGATTCAATGCTAATTTGGCCATAACTAAGGAATAGGTTCGTACCACCCAATGACATTCAAAAATAAATGCATATTTGAAACAAATAGAGAATTTAAAACTGGGATCAACATGATCAAAGAGATTGTATTTGGGATCTGTATGACTTTCCTTGCAATAATTAGTCTTCAATTCATCTTATGGAACTTCTCCAACAAACGAACGATCCTTTGAAACTACCGAAAACTAAACCTAGAACACAAAATGAGAAAAAACACTAATAAAAACCAAATAAAAAGTACAATTAAAGTTCATAAATTGGTAGAGCTTAAATTTAGATGAATTATGGGACTTGAACGACCTCATTCCGAGTTCGTATGAATTAGTGATGAATTTATGAAGTTTTTAATCCAATTAAACCTGTTGAAGAAAAGATTATTCCAAATAAATTAAACAATTTACAAATAATTTATATCAGAGAGAAAAGATTAAAAAACATCATCCGAAAAATGATTGGATCAAATTTGATAGATGAAATATAGCAAAAGGACCAATATGTCATTGAAAAGAGAGGAAAAAGGAATTGGAAAGATTTGGACGGCTCAGATTTAACCGAATAAAGATGGATGGCTCAGATTAATCCAACCGGATCTATAGATATGGATGGACGGCCGAGATTGATTTGACTATGATCCAACGGACGAGATTGAATCTTGCTAGGGTTATGAATGACCGCCATATGGCAAGACACACAAGCAGCCATGTGAACAAGGAAGGTGAGGTGGCGGTGATGTGGCACTGATGCGACATCCATGTGGGCATGACGGACGACGGCTCTGGTCAGTCGCGGTGATGGCGAATGGCGATGCAGCGGCAGAATCCAAGGGCATAGGGACCTAGAGGAGGATGCAACGAAGATTACCGACGTGATGACAACGACGGGCAACAAAAAAAGACGCTGGTGCTGAGCTTTTGGTGACGAAGGTCTTCGGGACGACGACGGAGACGGTGCTCCGGCACTCGTAAATGGAAAAGAAAGGGTGGACAACCTTCCCGGGGTCCTTGCGAAGCAAACGAAAGAGATGGTGAGGTCCGACGACGACATGATCGATGGTGGGGCTCGGCTGGAGATCGGAATACAACGACAGATTCGGCTTCACCGCGACGGTAACTTCCAGCAGGTTTTGGTGCAAACCAACTAGCTACTGAGGTTCGCACGGGCACGGCGATGCCGAGGGTGTCAATGGCATGGAGCGGCATCAACCGAGGAGGCGGCGCCAAGAAAGGAAGCTAGGTTAAGGGGAGAGAGAGTCCGATTTGAAAAGGAATCTGACGATTTCCTAAAGCTTTAGCTTGGGTTTCCTAAATAGAAAAGGCCAAGAAGATCAAGGGACATGTTTACCCTCAATCACTTTCACCGGAGAAGGAAAGGGGACACCATATATGGAAAGAGAGGTGGCGGTGGCGGACTTCATCCGGATAGAGGTTGAAGACGACACTGTTCATGGGCCCACCTGTCAGCGAGAGGAGAAACAAAGGGTGGCAAAACAAACCTGCGGCTGCTTGCAGGCTCAGGGGAGAGAGAAAGGGAGGAGAGTGGGCCGAACTGAAGAAAGAGAGGAAAAATAGACTTCCAGAAATTGGCCCAAAATCTGGAGAGAGTATTTTATTTACTTTTCTATTTAAATTAATCATTTAAATGATCTTTGAATTTTCATAAATACTTCCAATATTTAAATAATTCCAAGAGAAATCCTGAAAATAGATGGACAGAGCGTTGAAAATGGACGAAACGGGCGGGAAAACCCCATTTCTATTTCCGTTTCTATATTTTTTGGTGGAAACGGGATCGGGTTAGGAAAAGACGGGGTTTGAAAACGAAATCGGAATATGCGGGTGTAAGGAAACGAACCCAATATGGTTGGAAATTTAACGCAAATGGTCAAAAACCGAGAACCTATTCGGAATACCGCACATGTTTATACTCATAAATCATAATCACATAAACAGAACTAACATTTTATCAAGTAAACAAAAGCATATATGTACTAGTATTTTATCATGGTCAATTAAAAACACTAGTACTACTGGCCCAAGGAAGAAAGCAACACACACGTGGAGGAGGGGGCATCATGCATCGCGCGACGGGGATGCGCCGGCGCCGTGTGTGAACGAGGGGGCGTCGGGCGGCTGGCGGCAGTCACAAGCTAGAGGGCCGGCGGCGTCACGAGCTAGAGGACCGGTGGCGCCGCGAGTTGGAAGGCTGGCGGTGTCGCGAGTTGGAGGGCTGGCGGCATCATGCGATGGAGATGCGCCGTGCGTGGAGGAGGGGGCGTCGGGTGTTTGGCGGTGGCTTGCAGCGGTTGCGAGCTGGAGGGCCGGCGGCATCACGTGCTGGAGGGTCGGCAGCATCGCATGATGGGGATGCACCATGCGCGGAAGAGGGGCGGCGAGCACCTGGCGGTGGCTGGCGGCGTGAGACCCAAAGCTAA
Source organism: Oryza australiensis (assembly GCA_019925245.2). Lineage (NCBI taxonomy): Eukaryota > Viridiplantae > Streptophyta > Magnoliopsida > Poales > Poaceae > Oryza > Oryza australiensis. Next base: position 720,453 of record JAIFGZ020000368.1, on the reverse strand, counting down.
AGTTGAGGGCGCGTCAGGGAAGGGACGTAGCGTCGATGCCTGGCAGAGTAGAACGGCGTCGGCGCTTAAAGGAGCCGCCACGTGCTATGCGTGCCTATGCTGAGAGGCTAGGGTTACGCTTACATGGGTCATGTGGGCGCCGTTGCAAAAACAAAAAAATCCAGAAAAATGCAGAAATATCCCGCCCTAATACGGGATTCCAAAAATACAGACGAAAAACCCCTTTCCTGTTTTCGTCCCGTTTCCAGATTTCCTCATCCCGCATCTCGTTCCGTTTCCGAATTTTTCTACAAATGCGAAAACGGTTGGGTCAAATGTGGAAAAACGGGCGGTACGGGATGGGATTTTTTCGTCCGTTTTCAACCCTAGATGGACACTCAAAGTATTTAATAAAATTATAACTAGAATGATCAATTTATTTATTTAAATAATTACTAAAATACTCTTTGTATCATTAAAATTAATAATTGAGCTCTAAAAAATCTGAGAAAATTTCAGAGAGTATATTTATTCATGGAGAATTTAACAAAAATTAAATTCCCCCATGTTTTTGTCATATACCCAAATTCTAGGGTCAACAAAATTTTTGACGAATAAAATAAAAGTAAGGTTTCTCAATTTTGGGAGCCAAAAATTTTCTTTTACAAACCTAGGTGGGACTAATCTAGACTTAGGTACGATGAACAAAATTTTGGAACGAATTTAAAACTTTTTCATTTATAACCTAGGACACAAGCTCATGAAAAATCCTGCATGCTAACATAAAGCCACTTTGACCTAGGTCATTTACGTATATTCGGATTTCGAAAACGCATCTCATTATAGGCCATATAGGCATGGCCTAAACAAGTTAAATCTACCAAGAGAGCCTATAGTAAATTTTGGATTCTAGCATGTAAACTTAGAAATTTAGTACGGAGATCATTTCCTCAACCCAAGATAAAATTCAAATAAACCTCTACGATCATATTAGGCGAAACCATAGAGCGGAAGCAACTACATATAGGAAAGTTACCTTAATTTTCTAGACTAAACCGTATAAGATAAAATCATGAAAAATTTCATGCAGATGCCAGGGGCTATACTCAACTTAACACAATTTTTGTGCAATTTAATAATTAGGTTTGATGCCCCAAACAAATTAAACAAACACTCATAATAGGCCAATTAATAACGCTAATCGGCTAAAATGTCAACTTATCCAAAAGACCATTAAAGTTCACACACATATATACATTAAATAATTTAATCAAATACTAGGTTAATTAACCTAATTAAATATAATTTTTTTAGAATTTTTCCCCACTGTTTAGGCCTTCTAAAAATTCAGACAAATCCCAAAAATACTCTGTCTTCAAATAATTACTGGGAACAAATCACTAATTATTTTTAAGTGGAACCAAAGAAAATGAAACCTTGGGCTGGTTAACTACCTTCAGTAAAAATATTATAAATTTACCACAACCATAGCATAAACTATAGAGTCACAAAATTAGAGGAAGGAAAATAACTCAAGAAAACTCTAGTGTACTCCTTTCTGTACCCCTCACCCTCTAGCTGCCTACCTTGCCACGCCCTAGGCCCCACATGGCAGTCCCTCAGACTCAAACCAAGTGAGGAACATCACCACCGCTCAAGGAGGCCTGGAAACGGCCAGAGCGCGGGGGATGTCGGCATGGCCAGAACCCACCTAGCCTAAGCGCTGCCAGCTCAAGCTTCGTCATTTGAAAAACCCTCTTCACCACCGAGCTCCTCGTCACCTCCTCATTACGTTCCACAAAGAAAGATCGAGAGAGCCGCCTCAGAGCCACCGGGAACACACCCTTCTTGCCGACGGCCGTAGGTGCTCGATCCATTTTGTGTCTTCCCTGGTAAGCTTTCCCGCGAGCCAATCATGGGAACGTGATTCCCTTACAATGCCTAACACGATCGTACCCTCTTCTTCTCACTTCGCACAGGGTCGAAGTCACCGGAGCGCGGCCACAGTGGCTTTCGATGCCCAGAGCGCCGCCGCCTGGGTGCCACCATCGCCGCCGTCGTTTGGGACCAAGCCGAGCTGAGCCACTGCGTCGTATACCTCGCCTCTACCTCCTCGTCGTTTCCCCTCAAAAACCCCGAGGAATGCCACACCGAAGAACGAGATCAGGAGCCTCTTCCTCAACTCCGGCCGACGGCCGCCACCTCCGATTCATTCTCCCCGGTGAGCTAGAGTCCTATTATTTGCACCATGAGCATCCTCAAGGCCTCGTTGAGCCGTCCCTCATCTCCTCTCGGCAGACCAAAGGCTGAAGCAAGCTGGCGACGTCGACCCGAAGCCCTCGCCGTCGTTCGTAGGCCAACCCTAACGAGAACTCCCACACCGGTGAGTGAGGAACAAATTCTTCGTGCATACACCATCCATGGGACCTAATTAACCTTTTGGACATGCCTGCACAGCCACTCATCAAGTAGACCGGGCCGTCGCCGTCCACCCCGGAGATTCTTGCCGCCGCTGCCACGTCCGTTCGTCGCCAAGACACTTACGGACTTCAGCAAGTTCCGGTCAAGTTTCGGTAAGCTCCATGCACCCCGTAGAGCATATACATGCACTCACATTGCATAAAACTAGCCTCCGGAGCGACATTCGCCGACCACCCGAGCCGCACCGCCGCTCGCACCACTTCCACCGGCGACACCGGCCATCACCGGCGAAGAGACCACCATCATCACGTGCGCAAAACCCTTGCGCACACCTTTTGTTTTGGCCGCACAACAGACTCGTCGTCGTTCGTCGTCGACGCCGCCTCCAACCTCGCCGTCGCGCCTGCGCTGCATCGGCTCAACCCTTCTTCCTCCCTGTCTCACCGACGAGTGGACCCAAACAAATTAGGCGCTAAGGACTTTAATTAGCAGACACTTAAATGTTGTAAGGGTTGTTTTGCAAAAATGTCCCCCTATGACATGTGGGACATGGATTCATCTGTAAATACGTAAAACCATGAGGGCTCTTAATAAACACTGTATTAGCATGTGTTAGGGACCCCGGGTTTCAATTACAAAAAATTCCAGGGGCTTTTCTGAAAAGTGACCAATCCCTGACTTGCGGACCCCATGAACCAGTGATTCAAAAACCCAAAAGAAAATAACTAAAACAATGATTTTCTTTACATGAAGACAACAAAACTTGTAAAGTCCATATAAAATCTAAAATAGGTCCTTTTTGGGTAATTCCAATTTCTATAGATTCAAAAAATTATGAACTTTAATATTGTAAAATAAAAACTTGGCACTCACTATACTAATTTTGTCCTAAAAATTCCTCTAAGTTAAATCACACATAGAGCTAGCCTAGCCTAAGCTTAATTCATAGGAAATTCACTTTAACTTTTTTTAGCAAACTCAAATCCTATAGATCCCCCATCTTACCCTCTGTATTTAATAAAAATAAAAACATATAGATAGAGTTACCTAGTACCAAATGCCCTCAAAACCATTAGTGCTAAAATGTTATAGTTTAGGTAGGTGAAACTTTAGGAATTTGTATAAAATTCATCTTAACTCTTTTTGGACAAACCCAAGTTCTCTAGATTCACCAAAACACATATTTTCAAGTTATAAAATAAAAACATGTGCTTACTTTATAGCAATATTACTTAAAAATTTTAAATAAGAAATAAACCCTTTTAAGTACCCTTCAACTTGTAAGATTTGTAGTAAATCCAATTTAATTTCTTTTTAAGTAACCTAAGCTTCTAATAAATCAGCAAGTGGTGAACTCCAACTAGGCCAAATAAAACATGGAAACACATATACTAAAATGTAGGGAGAACCTAAGTAGCTAAAGTAGCTAACTTAGGTGCCAATCCTATCTAGTAAGCCCTTGCATATATGTATAGATGTATGTATAAATTGTGCTCTAGCCCTAAATAAATCAAGATAAAATAAGATAAAATATGATGGACCAGTAAGACCTTACGAACCATCCCTAATAAACAAGATATATCACACATAGCACAAATAACAACAAATAACAATCCCTAGGTTAAACTGTTAAAGGAGAATTAGCTTAGAGACCCCTCTAGCCTACACAACACATGTTAGTGTAATCTAAATACTAAAATTATGAACTAAGACCAAATAGGTTAACCAAATCATTCATTTTATTTCATCCTTAGCAAATAAGACTAGTATTGGACCCAAAACCCTACATTCATATAAATAGGACACTATAGGCCTAGAACTGTGATAAACTTGTAAAATGCCTAACCCAAAACCCTACATCCATATAAATTGAAATAGGACACTATAGGCCTAGAACCGTCATAAACTTGTAAAATGCCTAAGAACTTTATAATAGCTCTAAAAATTATGAAACAAAATGTGTTAGACTTAGAAAACGTATTCCCTTGCCCCTGTGAAGTCAAATTAGTAAAAATCCCGGTTTAGGAACACTGTCCGAACACAATATGATCCTAAGCCAATACGACCCAATCGAACTTCTAAAATTCATAACTTCTAAAATTCATAACTCCTAATTGGAATATGATAAATTAGAAATTATTTCACCTAAATTCATTTTAAACCATTAGCTACACAATATGCGAAAATCATGCATTTTAGAGCATTTTGAATTTTTGCTTATTTTTGGTGTTTAATTGCATACAGTATGTTTTATTTAGATATTTGCGTAAACGGAGGAGTGAAGGTGTGCTAACATTTTCTACAGACCAAGGCAAGTTCTTGCCTTTCCTTTGAACACATTGCTCCTATATTTTTGGGCAAAGTATTTTGTTTGTTAATGTGCATGCGTGTTTTACCGTATCGTCGTTTTAAATTGAGATTGGTAGATGTAACCTAAAAATTTACATGTACCCTTTTGAAAATGCTCCCTTGCTGTTTTGAGCCCTAGGAATAAATTAAAGTACTTATAAATTAAAGTACTTATGTGAAAGTTTGCTATGCTTTACTAAATGGTATGCTTAGCCTTGCTTAGTACTTTTCGAAAGAAATATGCATGGGCTGTTTCTAAAACCCCTTTTTGGAGAACTTTTGTGCGTTCTGAAACAAATAGGGAGAAACCCCAACTATTTGTGAAACAAAAGTCAAAACTTGATTTTTAGACTTGGTGACAAGTGGTATGCGATTGATGTATTCGTATACCGATAGGGAGAGTGTTTGCCCGAGTCGATTAAGGACTGAACTACATGTCATTCATTATGTATACCATACATCTACATGTGCTAGTATGTGATAGCCTTAGCCGAGTAATCTATTTAGCACCTAGCCTTGCATTATGGTAGGCTGAAGTGTATGGGTTCGGAATAACCCAGAGGGACTTCCTATTTACCCCGTCGTGGTAGTTTAGGCGACTAAGTTTGTCCAATACAATGGTATCGTGCCACGTGGGTGGTTTCCCTGTTGTGTTCACCGCCACGGCGTTAAGGCGTGGGCCCGCCACTTAACGGTTCTAGGTTATATTTCTAGTATGTCCAGGATGGGAGAAACACGTATCATGCTGGTGCAAGGTTAGGGACTAAGTAGTGTAAAGGCTTCGTTATGACCTTTAGATCACATTCACCATGAAGAGTGTGGTAGTGCGTCGCGAGCACAAAACAAACTAGAGTGTCCATATCATATGGGTAAAGTTGTACAAACTCTGCAGAGTTAATAAAAACTAATCGATTAGCCGTGCTCACGATCATGAGTGACATAATGAAATGAAATGGGTATAAATCTTGAGTTTTGTGTTTTTCCCTAACTGGTCTTGAAAATAAAATGTGTTGTGTTGGAAATAATGTTGTTTCACGCCTTATAATTGCCTTACTCCCAACGTGGGTAAGATGATGAAATCCATCTAAGTATATATATATATATTGATAAAGCCATGTCATGTTTAATATAGTTTGGTATTTGCTGAAATTGTTTTGTTAAAAACCACGTTGTAAAATACTTGTGAACCAAAACTAGCCTTATGCTGAAATTTAAGCCATTATTAGCCTTTTCCCTTGGATTAGAGCTTTCATGTACTCTTGGACATTTGCGATTGGAATATCCATTTTGATCAGGATTTAGACCTAGCTTTTGAGTGATGCGGGTGATCGATTGCTCTTCTAGGATGAGAACTTAATGGGATGAACCCCTAGTCAGTGTGCTTGTGGAATGGGTAGTAAGCCAGTGCTGTTCCCTGCTCTCTGATATATTTATTTGGTCGGTCGGTCTACTTATTTATATAAGTGATGTAATCTTTAAGTGTGGTTCGATTCAAATGTATTCGCTATGTAAATTCATGCTTGAGATGAAAGTGTGAATCTAGCGCATATTCTGGGAGCTAGATTCACATGAGTACGAGTTAGGAATAATTGAGGTGTCGTAGATCTTTAGCCATTTTGTCAAGTTTCCTAAGTGTGTAACACATCTGGTCACCACCTTCGAGTGGTTTGACGGGCACACTTCAGGCTGAAGTTAACTGGCAGGCTAAAGGCCCAGTGATGTCTCACTTATCCCTTTCTCGGGACTCTGGATGTTTCGTTATACTTGCCATATGGGCTGAACCAATTTAACTCATATTGCAAATAGAACGGAGGGTCCGGGCGTCTCCGACAGTTTTGTTTAGAAAATTTTATTTCCCACATTTACTTCACTTGTAAATTAATGAAATTTATTATAAACTCTAGAAAATATTTTTTCACTTATTAAAAATACTTTTGATGCTAAATTTGAATTTAATGTTCAAATTTTCATAGATTTTTATTCAAACACTTACTTTAATTATTAAATAATGTCTATAAATTTATTTTTCACAAAGATTTATACTTAGATGATTTTTAGGGTGTGACACTGGATATGTACCGCTATCTAGGTTTGGAGCCTGCGACGACAACAAGGTTGAGCGAAGAATGGATCAGTGACAAGAGGCGAGCTCGAGAACATGGCAACATATGGCTCTCCTCTTCTCGTCGCAGCCACTGCCTTCCTTGACGTCGGCTTCGTCACCACCATCGTTTCTTTGATGGCAGCGCCAACGGAGGATGGAGTGGCAGCGACGCTCAGCGATGGCGATGGTGACGACAGTGGAGGACGTGTTGCAGTGGTGCTCAGCGACAACGACACTCGGCATCGGCGGCGGGCGTAGCGAGAGGAGCGAGACGGCTGTGCTCGACGATGCCGATGGCAAGAGGGGGAGGCAGAGGCGGAGGGGGAGGCGGCGGTGCGAGGGGGAGGCGGCGATGGGAAAGGGAGAGGGAGAGGGAGCAAGGCGGGGCTAGGGTTTGGGTGGGGATATTTTTTATACCGGGCGGAGGTAAATGAAGAAAAAAATCTACTGTTTCAAGTTCCTCAATCTTAGCCATCCATACTTAATTCAATGACAAATAGGTGACATGGCTTGTGTTGGTATTTCTTACGATCATAGATAAAATCCGTAAGCACACAGAATACCGTTATAGCACTTCACCTGGGAGTATTCCAAGGGTATCAAATTCACGAGGAATGGTGTGGATTATCAAAGGGTCGGATCCATCCAAGGACACCAAGAATAGGTAGGCGGAAGGTATAGAGAGGATTTTTATGGTTGTGGCTAGATAGGTGGTATTACTTTTACTTTGTTTACTTACTTCGAGCGTCGACTTACACTCGGTCTACCGAGTGACCGGCTTACAGCTCTATGACGTACCCGAACATGGAGGATTACAAAGGACGGACAGGGCTTTCACCACCTGCCGTCTACCTCTACCACATGTGGGATACGCGGAAAACAAAGGTAAACTCTAGCCTAGACACCACGTCCATGCTATCAAATACTACGCTAGTCTTGGCCAAGAACACCCGTCTTCATGAGGGGTCTTACACTAGATCATCCACGAATTGACGATGATCCCGTAAATAAATGCAATAAAGTAAATTACTCAATTTAAAGTATAGCAACCATAGTAAATAACAAACACTTACTTTATTAGAAGCATCCTCCGAGGTACAAAGTCGGAGGTCGGTGCCGAGATCCCTGGCACTCCTCCAGACTCTGACATGTGGGCCCCTAAGGCGGTTCTCGGGTATTTGGCCCCACTTTAAGTCAGTTTCACCTGGCATGTGGGCCCTTTGGTCCGCAGGAAACTGACGTGGTGAGCATCGATGGATCAGAATTGTGTTTCTTCGCCACGAAAGCCTACTTTTACTTTATTTTGATATATTATTCACCTACATACAAATAATCATCAACACTGAGTTAGTAAATAACCCTACCGCTATGTTAATATGCATTGTTTGTTCAGTTTATGCAGGGACTGACGGTCGGATTTTGGTAGTTAAGGATCGTCAACAGCTTGTGCCTCCATCACCCTAGCCCGTCAGCATTAGTGGTTTCTAATGGCGAAGGAAATCAGTAATGAGAATATAATTCCTGTAACATTGGATAATGTAACATCCTCAAAATATGTACTCTGAACATGAATAAAATTATGTTGAAAATTTTCACGAATAGTTTTGTGATGTGTTCAATATTAAAACATTTAAAATCTCCTAATAATTATTAATTTCTTTTCTCTCATTTTAAATAAGAAAGCCAAATTTTATTAATTATTGGTTCTTATTTTAGAAAACCCTAATTTAGTTTCTAAATCAAGGAAATTCCAAAAATTGAATTTAAATTAACCTTAAAACCCAAATTGAATTTTCCTAATTTTTTTCCAATTTTTTCCCTTCTCCTTTATTCCTCTTTTTCTTTACTTTTTCTCTTTCTCCATTTTTTCTTTTTCTTCTTTTCTTTTCTTTCTTTTTCTTTTTTCTTTTCTCTATTCTTCTTCCTCCCGGTTTCTCCCCGAACCACGGCTGCCGCCGGGTTCGAGTTACCGCGCCATGGGCGCTACTCGCCCACGGACGCCTTGAACCGACCTTGGGGAACCACCTTATTCCTCTCAACGTGCCCGCACCACATTGGCCTGGCCACAACATCACGGCTATCCCCGGCAAACCGACATATATCGAACCGCCATAGTCGACGGAGTTATCTCAAGTAGAACCGACCTAAGAAGGCTACATATAGACCATGATAGATCAATTAGTATATACAAAAATTCATCGCCATCCCTCCTTCTATAATTTCCCTAAGTTTTCTCTACCAATCATATACTGCATTGCTCCAATTTGGTGAAGAACCGAGAAAAGGTTCGGAAGAACCTTAATTCGCCGCCAAAGGCAATCTTCAAAATTAGTCACCCCCAATATATCTCCTCTCAAATTAAAGGTACGTTATCGATTTACATAACCGTAGCTTCTATTCCCCTCAAGTTTTTAAGTCAGTAGCTCATGGAAGCTCACCATCGACGAGGGCCGCCGGAGCTCCTCTGTTCCGGCCAGCGCGTGCACAGTGCCAGGGCGCTCCAAAACCTTTCCGGCCAAATTAATTACATAGGAAGCACCCCCTCGACTTGTAGATGCTCGTGAGTAGCTTATATTGGTCGCACTATAGCCGGGGCATGCCGCCGACGAGCACCACCACCGCCACGGGTATGCCGCCGCCGGCTCACCTTGTTGCTTCCCCGGCTCAGCTTAGCATAAAAATGGATTCCCTAGGTCCAGTGGATGGGGATGGACCCCCTAATTCTTAAGCTCTAGCCACCCTCGCCGTCGCACGCTTGCTCCTCGCCGACGGCTTACTAGAGAACAAGAACAGTAGAGAATAGTGAAGAAGAAAAGAAAATAAAAGATAAAGGAGAGAAAGAAAAGATAGCGCAGTGGTGGATAAGCTGAGAGGAGTAGGGTTTACCTTACCACGAAAACCACCGCGGTTTTCGTGGTTTTCGCACGTACCGTGGGGGTGCGGTACAGCATCCCCGCGGTTTCGTTTGAATAATTTTGTGCGAATTCAAAAAATTTGAAAAATTCATTTTATCCCAAAAATATATATGTATTTTATAAAAAAATTAAATTTCGCGCGGTTTGTCATGAAAACTGTGACATATGGCGCGGTTTTCATGCGGTTTGAACGAAAACCACGACACGACACGGATTTGAATTTAGTTCAAATTCAAATTACGGTTTTCACGGCTTTCGCTCTTTTCGTCGCGGTTTGCGCGGTTTTCACGGTTTTGGGGCGGTTTTCGCGGTTTTTGGCATGGTTTTCACGTGGTTTTGCCGAAAACCACGGCACAGCTAACCGTCACGAAAATTACTGTTCACTCCTCGCGGTTTTCACGGTTTTCGTGTGAAAACCGTGCTACGAGGGCGACACGGCAAAGCGTGACGAAAAGGTAAACCTTGGAGAGCAGAGTGAAATGTCGCAGGTTCGACTCTAGCCCTGGACATTTCTTTATTATTTTATTTTATTTTTACAAGAGATAGAAACGAAAGGGAAGGTTCATTATTTTTATTTTATTTTTATAAGAGATAGAAAAGAAAGGGAAGGTGTAAGAAGACCCTAGAGAAATAGTTTTAGTTTGACCTTTTCAATCTCATTAAAAATCTTATTTTTTAAATGTTTATATTCTTTTAAACTTATTTACTTACTATTTTAAAACCTTTCAAAATAATTATTTTAAAACCCTTTTATGTTTATATCTATTCAAACTTAAATTTTTAAACCTAAGAATAAAATCCTTTAAATTCCAAAAATCATCTTTTAAAACCTATTTAAATTCCTTTATTTTTATAATGATTTTTGTGTTTATCTGAACTTGTTCGATAATTTCTTTTATTTATTTATTGATAGATCGTGACGTCGAGTTCGCGAAGGAAGCTGAACTCGACCAAGAAATCGACGTAAACGTTCTTGTTGCCCTCCAACCAAATAAAGATTTTGAGACCGTTGATACTCAAGGCAAGTCAAAATATCCTTGATCATATATAGTATTTGGAAATAATGAATTCCATGTTATTAAAGTATATTTAGTTAGAAATGTTATGGGGATGGGTTAGATAGCTATAATTCATCATTTTTATATGCTCCCTAGATTTTAGATGTTAATATTTCATGTAACTTAGTTCATATAGATAAGTATCTTATGCGTTAGAAACATTCTATCATTTCATGTATAGAAAGGAGAAGTTTAATATTTCATGTGATTAGATATATTCTCCTTCTCCTTAAACGATAGCCTTCATTAAGTATAAAATCATGAGAATAATAAAATGAGCATTATCATATGCATTAATATTTTATGCAATGGTCATATGAAATTATATCATTATTTCATATAATAGAATGAAAAAATGATCCATTATTTTATGTGATAGGCAAATATAAGTCCTATCATCTTATGTGATATAAGAATAATTTTGGCTATATACCAGAAAGTTTAATTCATATGACCTAAATGGTTTTGGTTGTATGCCAGAAAATATAAAAACTCTTGTGTCAGAATAAGGACATAGTTTCACCCATCCGATGGATCGGTTATACCGACATGACATTTATATATTTCTCTCTGATCTCCCTGGGGACTTAGGAGGTTTATTAATGCACATAACAGCATTGAAGATTTGTAGTGTTGTTGAAGTCTCATTGGTGGACAGCTATGTAAACAACGGATAACAACGCCGATACTAACCAGATCGGTACCATCTGTTAAGATAGAATCCAGGTTTCACCAAGCCAACACAAGTGTGTGACGAATAGCTATTAAATAGGGGATGGGATGTATCTACCAATTACTGGTTAGAATTTGGTATCCCTATTAAGATAGCCCTCAGGTCTCGTTCACACATCAGAAAAGGTTAGAACTATATAGATGTCATGTTACACCTAGTCTGGCTAACTAAGGTTAATCCTCGGGTAAAACTGGGCAGACGCTGCAGTCGATTTGTATTCGAATACGCCGTATTCCCGGTTAATGGAGTTGTATCTATGGGTGAATCCAGTATAATGGCATGAACACTTTTCTTAAATAATATTATAAGATTTGAATTTTCATATTTAAGTACTTTTAGGAAGGGATGGAATTAGGATTGAGCGAAAACCAAGTTCAGGATTAATAATCTTAATTGTTTATACAAAATGTTCTATAAAAGAATAGGATATATCATGCATGTTTATCCATATAAGATTGTATTCAGTTTGGCTTGTTGAGTACCATCGGTGCTCACCCTTGCATATGACATATTTAGGAAACCCTAAAGCAGATGAAGAACTCCCAAGTACCCTAGAGTATTTGGAAGACGAGTACGATTTCTAGGTCGACTCTACACTCGGGCTATCCCTGTGGAAGTGTCGTGACTTTCTTGTATTGTATGGTTTGTACTTAAACATTAATAGTTTGTAGTAATATACGAAGTTCTTGTATCTATACTATCTCATATATAACCGAACTCCTGGGAGGTTATGTGGTATTGTGGGAGTTGACCTCTCCGGAGGAGACCTCGCAGATAAGTTGACAGAGGAACAAAAGTTACAAGTGGAATAAAGAACTCAAGATTTCTAGAAGCTGTGTTCGACATTTAGTATGACGTGACAGGTGCTGTTCAAAAACACAATTTCCAAAAGCAATTCTAGTTGGAGAAACAAGCAATGAAAGCCCTAGTCATAATACATTCCAGGAATCGGTCAATGAGGCTGTTCATCATGTTTTGATCAATTAGTCTAGAGTATTGGTGAACCCGTTGCAAAATTTGATCAAGAAAGTGGTCGATGGAACGATAGTTCAAGAACCTTTGTATGGTCCTATTTATTTTTCAGTTGGGACTCCATCCATACAACCTTCAATGCCACATTTGAAGCAAGTAAAGACGGAAAAACCTCAAGTGACCTATGGTATGAAGAAATATGTGATTCCAAACATAATTCCTCCCGAGGGCCATATAATAAAATTTCTCAAGGCTATCATAATATTGTTTACTACGAGGGGCAACAGCATCAATATCGGCATGATGAAGGACATCAATATCAACCTTGAAGCGATTAGTATATGCAAGGAGCAGTTCCACATAAGTATAACATAGATAATTTAAGGGATGTTGAGTCTGCTGAAATAATGAGGGAGCAATTTGGTCTCAAGCCCAAGGAGAAAACTTTTATGTATCAGCGGCCATATCCTAAGTGATTTTATAGGGTTCCACTGCTTCACCGATTCAGAGTTTCAAATTTTTCTAAGTTTTCAGGACAAGATAATATATCTATAGTTGAACACGTCAGTCAATGTCGACGGGGTGCCGAGCAGTCCTTCAAGGGGCTGCCCGAGGAGGTGAAAGAGTGGTCGGGACGTCTACCAATGGGCTTGACGAGCCAAGGTTTTTTAGACATGTTTGGCCCTTCCGAAGGATAACAAGCCTACTCCTATGTTGTGTGTTAGGGTGATCGAAGATTAGAGTTTGAGTACAGGTGTGGGAGAGTGTTCTTGGATGCGCCCCCCTTGGCCGCGCGATCTGCCCTCCCGTTTATAGTCCAAGGGGGGCAGTTACAGGGGGCATGGGGCATAAGAAAGCTAGTCGTAAAGCAAAAAGCAAATACAGACTAAAGTTGAAAAGCAAAACTGTTGACGCCAAATTCATACCGCCGTTGTGGTGCCAAAAGATGTATTGATGTCAGATCACACACTGGCGTGGGAGATCTCCTTAGCTCCATACAGGTCCTAAAATTGATGAAGTGCGGGTGTGCCAGTCAGTTTGATCCTGCCACTGACAAGATGTACAAAACAATAGAACATAGAGCATATCGACTGATAGGCTGATAACCAAAACAGCCGCTCGGCTGATTCCAACCGATGCCGATGTCAGCCGATGCAGTTAAGGTTCCAATCCATCGGCAATGTGCTGAGCAAGCATCTATATAAAGCGATCGGCTGACGATAACACAATAATATATCATTGTAATATAGCCTAAACCAATCACATGATGACATAGATATTGATCTGAATATCAAAGCACACATATGGGCTGGAGGTTCGATGTCATTAAATCCGAATGATTAAGTAGTCAATGGAACCTTTGCTGCAATCGGCTAAATCCAACTTGTATGTAACCCTTGTAAGCCGATGCAACGTCCAGATAACTCATCAACTGAAACCCCGATGAAACAATGATTGATGCCTACTAACTTAAATAAATCTAACTTACAACCACAACCTCATAGGTCGAACCTAACCGATGCAGCATGAGGTTGATGACTGCCTGATAGATTTAGATCAGCCGATATGATACCAATCAAAGTGGTCATGTATTAAATTTAACCAAGACAACAACACTATCAAAGGGAAATTTAACACATCAGATAAGATCGGCTAACCCTCCGATGTAATATTAGCATGAACCTATCGGCTTACAAGACTTAGATTATCAACAACAATCTAGTAGGTCAGACCTAACCGATGCAACACGAGATTGCATATGATAATCTAATACTCAATGAGATGATAGATCTGTCTAATGTGATGGATATAACAAATCTATCTAAGGCGACATTATGTTTACAGAAACATCAGCTTGATCAGAATATCGGACCTAACCGAGAAAGTCCTAACTAAGCCGATGCGACTATAAACGATAATGAAACTAAAGATAGAGATGATATACTAGGCAACACTTGCGTCGGCCCGATTAGAATATCGGACTCAACCGAGGAAGTCCTAGCCACACCAGCGCAAGCGAAGATGACGGAACTCACTTCTTGCAGGAGGTCAAACTCAATCGATGCAGCCCATGCTCGGAAACAAGAACTCGTCGAAATAAAACCTAGAAAACTAGGGTGGTGATGCGCCAAATTGTATTGATCGAGAGATTGATAATTACATGAACCCCGGGCTTACATATTTATACCCGTAGGTTAACAGAGATCCTAACAGATTACAATTCAGACTTTTCTAAAGATAAAAGGAAACAAACCAAGTCCTTATTGGACACTAACACACTTTCCTAAAGATAAAATAGAAAGTTAACAAACTCTTCCTAATTAATATATACAAGCTGCATCCTTCCTGAACTTGGTCTCTTCTGGATAAGATTTTCTCAAACCGAATCTAACAAGAATTCGACTGCTGAGGATGTTGACAACAGAAAACCCTCATCGGCTGATGCAGAACTCTTGCGCGTAGTCTTGCCTCGGGATCCGCTCGCTGCAGGCATCTTGTGCGCAGTCTTGCCGGGTGACATCATCCTTTGTCGGCTTGTCCCCCCTTGTCTTATCTGCAAGGCTTGTCAAGGAAGCCTCCTTCCCGAGCAAGAACGCCTTCCCTTTTTAGGTCGGAGCCGCGCGTAGAGGTCGAGCTAAGGGGCTGAGGTCGAGCCAGAGGGTAGAGGTCGGGCTAGTCGTCCTTGCCCGAGGTCTTTCTTCCGACCCCAGCCCGGGGACTCCCGGTCCGACCTCCTTTCCTTAGCGTGGGCTACCCCGAGGGGGCATCCACCACAGCAGCCCCGGGCCTAGGGGCAAATGGGACATTTGGCCCTAGGGTCCAAATTCTCCCAAGCTGGGATTCCTAGTGGCCGGCGATGAGAAGGAGCCTAGGATCGGAAAGACGGTCAGCAGCCAGGGTGACCCGAGCTCAGGTTGATCTTTGAAGCTTCTCGAGCGTGCTTTAGCAGGTGCGCCGGTCAGGTGCACCTACCAGGTGTGGCCCCCGAGCCTGGGGTCAGATGGAACATTCGGTCCCAGGATCAATCCTTCCGCACCATTCTTCAATGGTTGTCAGATCATATGGTCGGCTTAGTGTTAGCCAATGGGTCGAAAGAAGCATAGCCTGGAGGCGATGGTGGTTGGCGAGTCGGAGAAACCATAGCACAAAGGGTGATGGTGGCCGGCGAGGTCGAAGGAACCATAGCCCGAAGGCTGACGGTGGTCGGCAAGGTCAGAGAGACCATAGCCCGGAGGCTAATGGTGGTCGGCGAGGTCAGAGAAACCATAACTCGGAGGTTGATGGTGGCCGGCGAAGTCGGAGATACCATAGCCCGGAGGCTGACGGTGGTCAGCGAGGTCGGAGGAACCATAGCCCTAGGATGATGGTGGTCAGCGAGGTCAGAGAAACAATAGCACGAAGGCTTGTGGTGGTCGGTGAGGTTAGAGACACCATAGCTCGGAGGCTGATGGTGGTCGGCGAGGTCGGAGAGACCATAGCCCCGACGCTGATGGTGGTCGGCGAGGTCGGAGAAACCATAGCTCGAAGGCTGATGGTGATCGACAACGTCGGAGAGACCATAGCCCGGAGGCTAATGGTGGTCGGCGAGGTTGGAGAAACCATAGTCCAAAGGCTGATGGTGGTCAGCGAGGTGGGAGAGACCATAGGCCGAAGGCTGATGGGGGTTGGCTGTCAAACCCTGAGGTCTTTTCCCCTTTTTAAAAATCGAAAGAAAAATCGCAAGAAAAATAGTTGGAAATTAATCTGGAGCGAACAAATAATTTTAAAAACAAAAATCTAAATGAAAATGGCATGGTCGGATTTTTCCTAAATTCTACATGTCAAAATACACTAACAGAATTTTTAGTGGAATTTTCAGAGCACTAGAAATAATTTTTTAACCAAATAAAATCGAAATCGGAATTAATAAATCTCGGGAAAATTTGTTTCTCTCTCCTCCCGTCCTTTCCCGCCCAAATCGGCCTATGGGCCGATGGCTGAGCCAACGGCCCAGCACGCCGCGCGCCCGCGCCTCACCTCTCTCTCGCGGGTCGCCCGAAGGCCATGGCTCGCTTAAGCCTCGCACCCGGGAAATAAGTCTATTTCCCCTCCCCCTTTTCACTTGTCAGGCCCGTCGTCCACCTCCAGCCGGCCGCCCCGACGCCATTTCCGCCGCCCCCACCCCACACGATCTCACACGCCCGCCTCCCACGACTCGGGATGCCGCCGCCTATACTCCCCGCCCTCCCGCCGGCTTAAATCCCCATGCCACTCCCGCGCCTCCTAATGGCCGGATTTGATCGCCGACCATTAAACCCCCAAATCCCTCCCTCTATTAACTCCGGCAATAAATTTCCCCTATCCCGGCGCCCTTTAAAAGCCGGTCACCGAGCTTCCCGTCCTCCCCACACCCTCACCCGAGCTCTCCTCTCTCTCTCTCGCTCTAGCACCGTGTGCCCAAGCTCCCGAGCCCGTCGCCGACTTTCGGTCGCGTTTCCCCGTCGCCCCGAGCCGCCCCGGACCTCGCCACCGTCTTCTTCTTCATCCCCGGCGCTCGAGCTCCCTCGACCGTTCTTTCCTATGCTCTTTCGCCGCCGTTTTCGCTGTCGCCTTCATCATCTTCCCGCCTCCGGTGGCACCCACAGTGAGATCCCTTCCCACCCTCTCGGTCCGAGCCCACATCGCCACTTGCGGGTGCGCGCGGCTCCGCCGCGCGTGAGCCGCGCACTGCGCGCCGCCCCGTGCCGCCGCCGAATGGCGCCGGCCAATCTCCGGCCGCCGTGCGCCATCGCCGCCCATCCATGTCGCACGCGCCTCCGGCCGTCCGATCTCGCCGAGGCGATCGAGCCGTCCGCTCCCGCCGCCCGCGTGGCACGCCACGTGGCCGCCACCTCGACGCCACATGTACGCCACGTGGTGCACGGCCAGTGGACTCGGTCCACCGTGGACCGGCGCTCCCGCGGCCGCTGACGTTAGCCCTCGGATGCTGACGTCAGCCCTAGCCGATGACGTCATTCCGGGGACTTATTGCGTAATAAATTATTAAGGACTTTTTCTGCTTTAGTAAAAACCCCAAAAACTTCTTAAAATCATATCTTTTCAATCCGAGCTCCGTTTTAGCCCATTCAAATTTCAATTTTGTTAAATTCATAAAAATACCAAGAATCCATTAAAAATAATTTTGTTCTCTGTTTCAGTAGCTTTTTGGCCTGTTTTGTTGAATTGCTTGTTTGCCGTGTAGATTCCGGTAGTTCCGCCGACCCGGTTTATTACGAAGTTGTTGCAGAGATCCCCCAAGCCGAAGAGCAAGGCAAGTCATGCTATATTATTGATCATATTGCTCCCAATTTGTTAAAACATCTGTTTTACTCTATTAAGTTGCTTGTATTTTATAATGTCATCCTATGAGATATATTACACCGTATATCTAGTTTATGCCTTAGGTTTGACACTCCAAACTCCTTGATTAAACTTGGGAAAACAACATGACTAGATGCAGGACTAGGTTATGCTTAGTTTGGCTTAGATTTACTAGCTCACTAAATGGGTCATTCTCACTTAATATACATCTCCTGGACATCTGTTCGGAAGAAGAATAATTGGAGAACTTGGTGAACCAGATTATTAACTAAAATATGACAAATGGTGGGCTCTGGGCGCTATGGTTTTGGTTAGTGGTGCCCATGGCAATTAAGGACCGGTTCATGGGAACCTTCGGAAGAATGACCGTGCAAACCACAAGCCAAAATGTGTAAGGTGGGCCCCGTAGTGTAGCCTTTCCTAGCTGACGAACCCATCGGCAAGGGTGAGCGGGATGGAGTTTCAGTCGGCCCCGGTATAAGGGTTGCTGGGCTGCCGGATTCACCGAGGCACTCGAGGGGGTTGCCCACGTCCCAGGGTCCGGGAGTGGGGGCGAAACCTTGGTGGGGTTCGCTTAGTTAGCAAAGGGTTATACGGAAGGTCCTATCGCAGTTTCCTTTCCAGGGTAACATGGTGGTATTCTGGCGCACGGGAGACCGTGTCGTGGGGCTATGTCTTGTGGGTACAGTTGCACCCCTTTGATCAGAGTAAAACTATTCGAATAGCCGTGCCCGCGGTAATTGGGCGATCAACCGAACTCACCGTGATTAGTCTCACACTATTAAACCCTGAAATGGAACATGACTAGTATAGTTGGATGGGTTGGGCCTGTCGCAATGTGGGGATAATGTTGGATAGTGTTGGTTTCAAAAATGATTTAATTACTTAAATTACTACTATTTTGATCGTGCTCAAAACTCCTAATATTTGGAAAAACCCTTGCTGTTTGAGCAAACGAAACCTTAGCCAAATCCTTGTCTCCCCTGCATTCATTCTCTCCCCCTTCCGGTGTGACTTGCTGAGTACGTGGAAGTACTCATCCTTGCCTCTTCACCAGAACCTGAGCAAGAAGCCGAAGAAGAAGACGAAGTTGAGTAGGCTTTGTCCTGCACTCTGGAAGATGCCTGTGAAATGGTTAAAGCCACGTGGCCAGCGTCAAGCTTAGGCTTAGCCCCCTTTTTCTTTTTCCGCTACTCTTTTGTAATCTTTTTGTAATGTTTCTAAGACGTGAAACTGTAATATCAACAATTATCGTATGTGTACCTTGGCTGGTCCTGGACAGGGATTTTAATACACATATAGCTTCGAAAATTCTGGCCTGAATTTCTGGGAGTGACATTGGCGAGGTTGGAGGGACCATAGCCCGAAGGCAGATGGTGGTCGCCGATGGCGATATCAGGGGAAGAAGCTCGGGAGATAGTGCATTTGGCTACGTCAGCCCCCGCGCATGCGAGCCGCACACATGGGGTGCTGACGCGCTGGGCAGAGCGCCTGCCCCATCTTGTCAGGCCCATCAAATCCGAGGTTGCGTAACACCTCTTCAACTGTCAGGCGTCTTTTCCGTTAGCAACGGCTCACAGAATCAATGGCCTAGAGCCTCCGCTTGTACGACGTGGCGGACAAGGAGGCGGATTTAGTGGGGCATGTCGCACACGCCGTTAATGACTCCGTGGAATCGACGGCCCGAATCCTCTGGTTGGTCGACATGGCAGACAGGGAGGCGGACTAGCTGGGGCGCATAGGGCGCGTCGCAGACGCCGTTAACAGCTCCGCACGTGCGTCGAGTTCGGTGCTAACAAGCCCATTAGTTTCCTCTTTAAGTATCTGCCCCTTTCGCCCTCTTCTTCTTCATCCTTCTCGCAATAGTTTTCACCTTTCTTGTTCTTGCGCTCTTGCTTCCATCTCATTGCTCCACACCGCTTTAGCTTGCTAGGCCACCACACTTACTGCTGGTGTGTCGTCTGCTTCCGCAAGGGTCGCCGCCTCTTCTCGCTAAAGCCAATGCCCCGAAGAAGACGACAAAGTCGGGGAAGGCGACGAGGAGACCAAGCGGAGCTCAACCTTCGTCCCCTCGCACGCGGGTGGGGAAATGATGATAGACCTATAGCAGGCAGGCGTCCTCCCATCGTAGGAAATCGTGCAGTGGCGCCCGACCAAGGGGGAACCGTTTTCGACCCCCGACTCCCATGAACTGGTAATGTTCGCTGCCTTCCTTCTCCGCAGCTTCGAAGTACCAGCCCACCCCTTTGTCCAGGGCTTGCTCCGCTACTACGACATTACTCTTTGTAACCTCAACCCCAATTCCATTCTTCAACTTTCCATCTTCATTCACATGTGCGAGGCCTATGTTGGGATAGACCCGCACTTTAATCTCTTCCGTCACTATCTCTGTCTCTGGTGAACCATCAGCAGAGTGGTCGTCGGGGCCGGAATCCAATTTCCAGATAAGATGGCTTGCCGCTATATCCCTGTCGAGCTGACCTCCTCGAACAAGGGGTGGCACACCGATTGGTTCTACATCGGCAACCACGAGCCATCTATCTCTCCCGAGATCTACCAAGAGCCGACCCCGACATGCACCTAGTTGGCTGTCTGCCCCACGACCGAGCAAGACCAGGTCGACGAGCTCATCACCAAGGTCGAGAGCCTCAAGGAGTGGGGCCTGACCGGAGTGAGGGTAGCACTCAACTTTGCCATCAAGTGCCTTCAGCCCTGCAAGGAGAGGGTGAAGTCGGTGTACGAGTTCTCGGGTAGCCGAGACCCCACTCGGGAGGTTGCGGTCCCTGTCGAGCGCGTGCGGACGAGGCTGGCCAGCTTTTTCTCGAGCTCGGCGGATCTTGGTCCGGGGGGTTTGCTCAACTACACCCTGTCAAACCCGCGGCCAGAGGTGAGTCCGATCTTCCTTCTTTTCTTCTTCTTCTTGTTCTTCTTCTTTTTGTTCAGCACATCACCTGCCGGGTGTTAACGCTGACAGGAAGTGGCCACGTACGTCTCATTGTCGTCGGCCCTCGGGCCACCGGTGGCGTAGAACGACTTCACTGACCCTCGAGTCGCCAGGGGGAAGAGGCCCGAGGTCCCTCGGCCATAACCAAAGGTGAAGACGACGCCACCGGGGAGTCTAAAGATCCTCGGGGTGAAGCGCAAGCTTGTCATCTCCTCCGATGCGGAGGACTCAGGGGAGGTGGATGCCTAGCCCGCCTCGTCGTCGACCGACTCGACGGTCAAGGAAGACGACCCCCCGGAGGAGGTTGGTAAGGGCGAGACGTCAAGAGCCCCGAAGAGGGCTAGGAACTTCGCCATGGGGTTCAAGGCTTCTAAGAGGTAAATACTGCACTTTGTCATGCCATGTTGTATTTCAACTTTTGGGTGCTGACGAGTTCTTTTGAACAGGCAAGCCTTGGACGTTGACCCCTACACTAAGGAGCCAAGGGAGGTGGTCGAGCCCCCGAGCAGCGCTATCGACAAGAGCTTGCCCCTCGAGGGGTCGGGTCGGCCTGCCTCCGAGGAGCCATTAGCAGAGGTCGGGGCGGGGGGTGTCGAGCCGTCCTCGACTGACATGGAGGTGCTAGATGCGCCACCAAAGGCCAGCCGCACCGAGGGGGAGAGCGATGGAGGTGGACCCCAAGGCATACCCTGAGGCGATCGGCGTCATCATTGAAGTGCTGCCGGAGTTGGACAGGGCCTTAGTGCCCCTCTCTCATGTGGCCGCTACCGCCACGGCTGTCGGCACAACCTCAGCCGGTGAGGGAGCCCCCGAGTTTGAGCCGGTTGAGGAGGATGCTGAGAACCCGCCCGTCGTGGACAGCGAGGTGGCGGTCGCCGAGGACGCCGAGGAGCCGGCCGACTCCGAGGTGCAGGAGGTAGAGGAGCTCGACCAGGTGCTCAGGCGTACCCGTAGGCTCCGCATGGTAAGTGTGAATCTCGTTGCTTTCCTCCTTATGGTTCCATTTTTGACGCTTTGTGCTTGTAGAGGCTCATCCGCCGGTCAGAGCGAAAGAGCGAGGCTCTTGCGGTCTTGCAGTCCGCCGAGGCGCTCCGCGCGTTGGACGAGAGAAGGAGGGTCACTGAGGAGAAGGTGGCCGAGCTGGAGGAGCTACTGGCAACTAACTCTAGTCGTAAGCCATCTCCCGAGCTTACTGAAACTTCTCGTAGCATGGCTTGCTTACCATATTCACTATGCAGAGACCGACGCTGCAATAGAGCATGCCGCGAAGCTCAGGGAGTTCCTCAAGGTTGCCAACCTCAAGGCTGAAAAACTTCAAGGGCAGCTGGACGACACCAATCAGCTCCTGAAGACCTCGGACGCCGCACGCCAGGAGGCCAAGGACAAGCTGGCGGCCGCGGAGAAGGCGAAAGCCAACGCAGAGAGTAAGTGTCGGTATCTGGTCAACACTTGTGTTCTTTTGAATTTGTCTTCGTGCTGACCGGTCCCCGCGTGCAGGTCGCCTCTCGGTCTTCCGCGCATAGATCACCGACCTCCAGAGCCGCACGGAGTTGGCCGAAGCCCGATCAGCCAGGTATCGGGAAGGAATCCAGATGCTCCTAACCGAGCTCGATGCCGAAAAGCCGCCGCCGGGGAGACCGAGGACACGCTGATGGCACGGTTGTTCGATGGGTCCGCGTGCTTTTGCACTTATGTGTGAGATGCGGCCAAGCTGGTGGTGTCGCACGTCCTCGGCATCGTGCGAAGGTTGTACCCGCGGGTCGAGGAGGAGGCGGTCGACGAGGGCTGGCCCGAGGGTGTGTCCGAGGCGGACCTCGGAGACATCTACGCTGATGTGAAGCTGACCGTCGAGAAGATTGTTGAGGACCTCACCTTTTAGGAAACGTAGAGAGTTAGTCAAAGTCCATGTAAAAGACTATCATTCCTTTTAATGTAATGTTTGAGTTTGCCATATCGAAGAGTAAATTTGAAGTTCTCTATTTGCCTCGTGTTTTGACTGTCTTGCATCGGGTCCCGACCTTAGCCCACTGTGGTAGGGAGCGTGCCCTGTCTTGATCCGAGGGGTATCAGGACGAGCCCTTGTGTCTAGTTGTATACGATGCGAATAGGAACGTGGATAGACTAAAGGAGAGATGGCCGAGCCAACTCGCATCGTATTTGACTGTCTTGCGTTGGGTCCCGACCATAGCCCACTGTGGTAGGGAGCATGTCCTGTCTTGATTCGAGGGGTATCAGGCTGAGCCCTTGCGTCTAGTCAAATATGCTGTGAATATGGAGAGATGGCCGAGCCCCCAAGCAGCTCAGGCGTACTTAATAGGCTTCCTTCTGAAGAGGTGGACTCTCGCGCAGAACCCCGACCATCAAGGGTCGGGGCCGCGTAGCTCAGGGCGGACCGTGAGCGTAGCGAAGAAGTTATTGACCGTGCGCAGGCCACTCGGGGGTCAGGAGGAGAGCGGGTCGGCGAAACGGAGCAAGAAGAAAAGCTGCGAAAAATGAAGTTCTTTACTAAAAGAGTAGGGTACAAGATACATAGTTGTTCATGCGTAGACTCGGCGTCGAGGTAGAACACGGGCGCGTTGGGCCTGCTCGCGTCGGGCGACTCGGCCAACGTTGTGATGGCGACAGGCGTTGTGATGAGCGTCGAACTCCTGAGAGCCCGTGGCCTCGTCATCCGAGACCAGGTCAGCCACCATGACGAAGTTTGCCGCCCAGCGGTCGCCGGGGGCGAACACCGGTCGGCATAGCCTGTGGGCGTCGCAAGATAAGAAAGAGCGTGTCGGGCGGGCTTCATGAAGCTCGCCGGTTTAGAGAGGATGGAGGCGTCCGTAGCAGGCACGGTCGGTGAAGACGACTTCGACGCTGGGGAAGCTGGGCGTGCAGCGTGGTGCCCTGTGGTGCGCTTGATCCGTGTCCACACGGAGTCTGCCCTCGGGACCGTCGTGCGGGCAGTGGGGGGCTTGGGCCGCTAGGCCTTCATGGCCGGGCGGGCCTCCAGAGTTGAGGCCGTAGGGCGCGGAGCCGAGCGCCTCGCCACCATCGTCGTGCGCCGCAGCGTGGCAGCGCGCTCCAGCTCGCCAGAAGCCTCCTAGGAGAGGGTGAGGCGACTAAAGTTGTCAGAGCAGAAGACCATGCTCTTGAAGACGAACATCGTCCCCGTGGGAGCCGTGAAGTCGGAGGAGAACAAAACAGCCATCAAAACCACTCGAAATGGTGAAGACGCTCCCTACCTGACGCACCAACTGTCGATGGGGTGCTGAGCAGTCCTCAAAGGGGGCTGCCCGAGGAGGTGAAAAAGTGGTCGGGACGTCTACCAATGGGCTTGATGGTCGACTCGGGACAAGATGAGCCAAATTTTTTAGACAGGTTTGGCCCTCCTGGAGGATAACAAGCCTACTCCTATGTTGTGTGTTAGGGTGATCGAAGATTAGAGTTTGAGTATAGGTGTGAGAGAGTGTTCTTGGATGCGCCCCCTTGCCTGCACGATCTGTCCTTCCATTTTATAGTCCAAGGGGGGCAGTTACAAGGTGCTTAGGGCGTAAGAAAGCTAGTCGTAAAGCAAAAAAGCAAATACAGACTAAAGCTAAAAAGCAAAATAGAATTGTCTTGGGATCCGCTCGCCGTTGGCGTCTTGCGCGCAGTCTTACCTCGGGATTCACTCGTTGTAGGCATCTTGTGCACAGTCTTGCCGAGTGGCATCATCCTCTTTCGGCTTTTCCCCCCTTGTCTTATCTGTGAGGCTTGTCAAGGAAGGCTCCTTCCTGAGAGAGAAGGCCTGCCCTTTCTAGGTCGGAGCCACGTGTAGAGGTCGAGCTAAGGGGCTGAGGTCGGGCTAGCCGTCCTTGCCCGAGGTCTAGCTTTCGACCCTAGCCCGAGGACTCCCGGTCTGACCTGCCCGACCTCCTTTCCTTAGCATGGGCTGCCTCGGGGAAGCATCCCCTACAGTTGATTTCTACCTCAATGTGGGGAGGCATCGGTTGGAGAGGCATCAACTTTTACATGGTTTTCATCATTACCACCAATTCCATCAGAGGTTGGACTGATCTAGAAAAGCAGTTTCATAAATATTTCTTCGCTGGTATCCATGAGATGAGACTTACAGATTTGACATCGGTCAATTAACAAGTGGATAAATCAGTTCCCGAGTATATGTAGAGATATCGTGATATTCAAAGCTGATGCTACAGGTTGAGTTTGAGTGGTGGGCAATAGGCAGAATTAGCTTTTCAAGGTTTATTAAATCCCATCAAGAAAAGATCTTTTCATAGGAGTTTGAAAGCTTATCACGGTATAAAAGGTATCGGATCATGAGCTATGATTTCAAAAGGCAAGAAAATAGAAGTTCCAAAAAAGGGCAAGAAAATAAAAGTTCCAAAAAAGGTTACTTATGTTCATGGATATTCATCATGATCGAATCAACAAGATGAGTCTAAATTTGAAATCGGCTTATCAGAATGGTCCAAGAACAAGAAAACGATCTCTTGCCCATGGATTAAAGATGTTGGAAAGGAGGAAATATATGATTTTGACATAAATAAAATTGTTTATATCTTTTATTTATTGCTTCAGGAGAAGGGTTTAGGGTAGCAGATTCAGTTGCCTCCGAACCACGTCATTGCGTCAATCGATGAGTTAAAAGAAAAGAAAATACCGTAAGTGGCATAATTCTAGTTCTCATTGTACAAACGAGTGCAAGATGTTTCGGCAACAAACTGTGAAATAGAAAAAAATTAAGTTTGATAATAATAAGAAATCGATAAAGATAAACAGCCATCCTTTTCGATGAACATGGTGTATATGAGACGATCAGATGAGCAAGCCGATAGGACAGATTATCAAATGAATCGTGAGCATGGGAAATTAACACAAGTAGTGCAACAATTACATAACCAAAAGGGCAGTAACCAAACAATTATTGGCTTAGGGTAGTAATCAAACAAGCTTTTAGTATATTTAATTATAGGGTTAATTGAATATCATTATAAATTTGATGATTTGAAATATGTCATTATGATTCGTATATTCGTGTCAGTGTTATTACAATTTTCATATAGTTTGAAACATGCACTAGCTGCGTGCTCCTCCTGCAGCAACCCGGCCCAGACACCGGAGCTCTGCCGTCGGGGAATGAGGCGGCCACGAGCTTGTCCAGCCGCGCGCCGGAGAGACTACCGGACCCCTGGTCAGAGCCACAGAGCGTGCGGCCCTGCATGCATCGAGCTGGCGGCGCGCTGCTGCCGTTGACAACGTGCTCCGGGGAGGAGGTCGCCTCGCGTATCTAGGGGAGCTTGGCTCCGTGCGCTGCAGCGCTGTCGGGAGAGAGCTCACGCATTGGTTTGTCGTCAGAGGAGAGAGGGAGGCAGCCGGACGGAGTGACGAGAGGCGTCGGATCCGTGCTCCCTCGTTTCTATCGTTTCCTGGTCCCCTGCATGGACGCGACCAGATCCACCACGCTCGACCATCCTCGCCACTCCACTGGTCCAGGGCCCCGCCTTCACTAGAGAGAGGAGCGTTGGTTGAGTCCTAGAGCAGCGCCTGAACTCAGTGAGAGGGATGCTAAGCTCCGCCGCTAGGGAGAGCTGCTAGCTGGGAGTGAGAGAGAGCTCCTGCTCCTGCTCATTCGAGGGAGAGCGGTTGAGGATGAGGACATATTTTTTTTAGATATATAAAATGTGTATGTCAATGGCACCATTACAATTACAAACAAATACCAGCGACATGATTTTAAATATGTGAACTGTAATGTTAAATTTTAAAACCATAAAATTTGCAATGGCATATTGATTGCAAGGTCTTGTATGTGATTGTGGAGTGTAATTTTATATTTTAAAGGCAAAAGAATTCATTAAGAACTGAATATAGGTTCGAAAAAATGCAATTTTTTTTGGAAACACAAATAATCCAGACATTTGTAATGTGCATATTCTAATCCTATAAACACATATACGTATACCCTATTCACATGAACGTTCTTAAAAGATTGAACCAATATATCTTGGAATTGATGGTTGCTATAGGCGCTTCGCCTTCAACAGGTATAAAGCTATCAAATTGGCTCAAAAAATTATCGTCCCAAATTTTCGATGGATGCATACCCAAAAATATGTTTTTAGTAAATTTCATCAAATTAGATACATATTTAAGTTGATGTATAATAAAATTATAGATTTAACAATAAATTTATCATAAAACTACAATGATTACATATTGTAAAATAACAGATTTAATAATAAAATTGTATTTTGGTTATGTGTGAGTTATAAATTTATGGTTAAATTGATACAAAACCTATAGGGCCTGTTTGGTTGAGGGACTAAAAGCATTAGTCCCTCCATTTTAGTCACTTTTAGTCCCTAAACTCCCAAACAGAAGGGACTAAAAGGGACTAAAATACCATTAGTCCCTCTTGAGGTACTAATTGGAACTAAAACTTTATTTTTTTTATGAATGCCCTTCTTTCTCTCCCGCAGCGCGAATGAGGTGCAAATGAATAGGGATAATATAATCTTTGTACAGTATAATTAATGAGCTTTAGTCCTTTTAATCCTCGCAACCAAACAGGATAAGACTAAAATTTTTAGTCCGGAGACTAATCTTTAGTCCCTGACTAAAATGCCAAACAACACCATAGTTTGCGATAATTTACGATACTTCACCTTATTTAAATTTTGGAAGTTTTAAATTTAATGTTAAATATGTAATTTTGTAATAATATTAGTTATAGTTTGTTACTTTAATATATATAGTTTTGGTGAATTTGTTTTTTCTTTAACGTTTTGTCACCTCAGGTCTTTTACCTTCCCTTTCCTTTCTCCTGTCTCGTTGTAGGCTTAGCCTTCTAGGGCGCAGTCTCCCTGCATCCCCAAGAGAAGCCAAGAAGCGGCAGAGGGAAGGGAGGAAGAGGGCACTAGCCGCAGCCGGCGGAATGGCGGCGCCGCCCAAAGCCTGGAAGGCGGAGTACGCGAAGTCCGGGCGGTCCTCGTGCAAGTCGTGCAGGTCCCCCATCGGCAAGGACCAGCTCCGGCTCGGCAAGATGGTCCAGGCCACTCAGTTCGATGGATTCATGCCCGTCCGTATCCTCTCCCTCCACCCGTTATCCTCTCTGACGATCTTTCTCCGTTCCGTTGATGAATCTTGCTTTGATCTTTAGGGTTTGGGAGGGTAGGGTTTTGGTGTGGCATCGTGTTCTTGAGGGGTTTTTTGTGGGTTGGGTCTAGATTCTAGAGGTCCATTTAATGGGTGCAGATTGGTGTATTGAGGAGGTGGATTTCGAGGGCATTCACTATGAGAATCTTCTGGATTGACGGGTGATCGATCGGTTTTCATCTTGATGTGCATTGCGGGTGTGGGTTTTGTGGGCATTTGCCATAAGAATCTTCTGCTTTGATGGGCGTTTGGTTTTAATCTTGACGCCTGAAAAAACAATCTGTTTTTAGGGTAATTCACATGATTTTGTGGGGAGTATGTCGAACCAATTTTCTTAGAATGTGAGAGTTCTTGATGCACTTGGTTTGGTGCTCTGTCGATTTGGCGATGATCCGTTAATTCCAATATTGGGTTTATTGCTGTTTCTGGTCCATTATGCAATCTATATATGTGTAACGCAATAATAGATAGAGGGTGCTCTTGTGGGCACCAACTTTGATATATGCGGACCGGCCAGTTGGCTGTGCTGTTTTAGCATGGCAATGGGCCATAACAATGTTCGCTAATCTCTTTTTGTTCTTATCGATGTGTAGTTTGCAAATTATAATATAAGTATCCGCTTGCCCACTTTATTTTCTAGTTTGCTCTTGTAATTGTTTTGTGGGTGCGTGTGTAATATAAGTGCTTACCTGTATTAGGCAAGATAAAACATGGAGGGGAGTCCTTATTCCTAATTTTCATTGTTTATCTTGCACATTTGGGTGGTGAGTTTAATTGCTTTTGGTTGGGTAATGTACTCAGTACTCATGTGGTTATGTGGACACTCTAATTATTTCACTGGGAAATGTAGGATCGTTTAGGGCAAACTGACGGGATACTTTTGGATCTGCATGCCATTTTTCACCTGACCATATTCTTTTTTTTTCTGTGATGGTCTGACCATGTTCTTTAATATGGAGTGTGTATAACATTGTACATTTTCTATGTTTTATATAGTAATTTTTTTATTCAAGAACGATAAGTCGGTAACTAGTTGGAACTTTTTTTTGATCATGGTAGATTCTTGAAGGTGCAGAAGAAAAGCTCGATGGTTATATGACATATCTTTACATATCAATTTTACGAATTGACCACTTCCAATTAATCTTAGTGCCCTGCTTTCTCTTTTTCAGATGTGGAACCATGCCAGGTGCATCCTCAGTAAGAAAAACCAGATAAAATCGTATGCAACTTCATCTTTTACTGTTTGCATGAGTTTTACGCATAAGTATCATAGTTTATTCATCTTTATTCCATCTATTGGAAATCTGACCTGACTAAAAAGTGTCAATTCTTCATTTCCAATTAGTGTTGATGATGTTGAAGGAATAGACACACTCAGATGGGATGACCAAGAGAAGATAAGAAATTATGTTGGAAGTGCACCAGCTACTGCAAGTTCTGCAGCTGCTATTTCAGATAAATGCACCATTGAGGTTGCTAAATCTGCCCGTACTTCCTGTAGGCGGTGTGGTGAAAAGATAACAAAGGGAACGGTCTGTATCTTTTGATCAACTAATTTTATATGTTTTTTCTAATTCGTCCCTTGAGGATATGAAGTTTTATGCCATGAAATTTTGTGTTTGTACTTTTTTTGCTTTTCAAATTATAGTCGTGAACATAACCTCCTCTTGATGGTTAACACCTTACAGTCTTATACGAGCATTCAGCTAACAATCATAGATAAACAGAATTTGCACATTCTTGAATGAACCTTGATGCAACATGTAAGAATGATTGTAACATGTTTCCTATTCCTTATAATTACTCTCTGGGAAAAATATTGTATTCTTCAAAATTCTGCATGTTACTTTCTTGTTCTATACTTTATTTATTTAGAAAAATTGTTCATGAACTTTAGCGCCCACTAAAGGATGAAATGGATACCCAACTTAGTCCTAACACTTGAACACTTGTAGCTGGGGAGGTTAAATAGCTTCCCTACCACTAGGTCATTGGCATGTTCTTTCATTTTCTGAACTTACATCTAGGAACCGTATGATTCTGATACACAGGGATACCATAGGTTCTTTTCTGTACCCTATTCCCTGTGGCCTGCATCATGTTGCATATAATGCCCAAACTTTTGCACTGGAATTCCAAGTGACTAGAAAACCTAAATGCGACAGTTTCTCATTTATTTTGTAATTACTCTGCTACATGCCACTAGCAAACATTAGGACTCTGAATTTTGTGTTAAATTTACTTTATCAAATGAAGTAAGCCGCAAATGTATTAATTGGAAGAATATTTATTATGTTAATTTTTCTTATTTACCCACACTCCTAATTGAATACTCCTAATGAATTATAATAATTGCTATGGTGAATTCTAGACTGGAAAATGTTTGATGATCCAGATGTAGTATTAATCGTGCACTTAGCTCATAATTTATGTTTTGAAAATATATAAATATTTTGTAACTGTGATATGGCAACTTGTAATGTAAAAACACGGTCTGTCTTCACTCTAAATTGTTTCTGTAATAGTATTATTTGTTTGTCTAGGTTCGTGTTTCATCTAAGCTTGAAGGGCAAGGTTGGTACCACGCCAGCTGTTTTTTGGAGACATCCCCAGCAGCAACTGTTGAGAAATTCTCAGGCTGGGAGATCCTGTCGCATGAGGATAAAGGAGCTCTTCTTGATCTTGTTAAGAAAGATGCCCCCAACACAGGTAATGAAACATGGACATCAATTTTTCTTCATGCCACTTTGTAACCTGACTTGATATTTTGTATGGTTGTTTCTCAAGGGCAAACATCTTCTAAGGGTTCCAAGCGCAAGAATAGTCAGAATGATATACATGACTGCAAAGCTCCCAAGATAGGCAGGAGTATATCAGAAGGCACAGCAGAAGATAAAGGGAAAGCTGTTGTATCACATGATTCCAATGCTAGTTCTACTGACCTTCAACAAAAGCTTAAAGAGCAGAGTGACACACTTTGGAAATTGAAGGATGAACTTAAGAAGCATGTGTCAACTGCTGAACTAAGGAACATGCTCGAAGCAAATGGGCAAGATACATCTGGGCCAGAGTGGCATCTATTGGACCGTTGGTAATGTTGCATGCTATTTGTGAAATGGTTTTTAACTTCCTGGCTTCCTTCACTACATTATTTATACCAATGAGTAATTGATATTTAAACAAATGGCACTACAAGGACCCCGCATATAAGTATATCCTTGTCCGGTGCTACTTGCTAGAGGAGGATACGATTATAACTGATGATGAATTGTACTAGTGTATGTAATTTGTTAGGATAGTTGTTCCTCTATGTAATTTTTTGTTGCTAGATTTATTTTCTGCTTGCTTTCTGGATCCCAAATCCCAGTTGTAACATCCTGGTTATAGGATTTGTGATATTGATCACTTAGTGGAATTCAGAATTTTCACCGTAACCTAATGATTGTACACTGTTTGCTTTGGTTCTGTTGGAATTTGGTTCATGTATACAATTATTATTTCCTTAATAGTCGCTAAACCTTTTTAGTTTTAAACACATTTTAAAAATTTGATGTGTGAAGAGTAATTTCAAAGACGGACAGCACTTAAGATAGTTGTTTTTAGGCAAAATTTGTTCAATAGTATTTAGATCTGTTTTTTTTGTGTATAATTCAACGAAGACAAACATTATTGATTGCATAATAAGCTTTATAATATTGTTGATTGCGTGTAACATTTCCTTGTTTCATCTCGCATAGAAGTCAGTACACCTCATCTCTACCTTTCTTCCTCGTCTGGCAGTGCTGATGGGATGCTTTTTGGAGCGTTGGATACTTGCCCAGTCTGTTCTAGCTTCCTTTACTATCATGGTGGCCAGTATCATTGCAGTGGCTACGTGTCAGAATGGTCCAAGTGTACATACTCTACGACAGAACCTGTGCGCAGTAAAAAGAAATGGGAAATTCCTGATGGAATGGATAATGGTTATCTTACCAAGGTATGACCATGGCTTCCCCCACCCCCACCCAAACCCAAAAGAATATCGTTCTCAATGATTGGTTTCTACAGTTAAGGTAAGCAAATATCTATGTATCTTGCAGTGGTTCAAGTCTCAAAAGTCTAAGAAACCAGAAAGAGTTCTTCCGCCAATGTCACCTGAGAAATCTTTGTGCCAATCAACTCAGAAAAACCGGTCTTTCCTTGGTGAAGGATTGGATAAATTGAGAGTTTCTATAATAGGACAATCTAAAGATGTGGTTGTAAGTAATCTTCTTTTTACTTTTTGGTACAGTTCTCCTCAGGTTCTCATGTGACTTGTGTTCGTTAAAGCAGTACCAATTATGCCATGCCCTTGTTGCATGTTGTGGCATGCACCAGACATCATTTATTTTTTCCAATCACAGTTACTTTGCTAACATTGTTATCCAGATTGATTCTTACCATATTATACAAATTATATATATTATGCATATTTGTTGTGTGGCTTGTTGATATGAGATCGGAAAGTGCTCAACTGTACATGCTTCATATATTTGTTCGTTTAAGTCAATTCCTTGAAGATAGCTAGTTTAGTTTGTTAATTGATTCCTTGAGTTCCTCGATTATTTCTTTAATTTCCAAAAAAATTAATCCATGGAATATTCAGAGTGGCCTCATTTAGATTGCAGAGCAAAGGTAGGTAGAGTTCAGGTTTTTTCCCCTATGTACTTGCTTCAGTTCATGTTAAATTCATGTCATCTGTTGAATAATGGGTCAAATTACATTATATGATCCAGCATACTGCTTTTGCATCAAGTGGTAAGATAGGATTGCAACTATTTGCATGGGATACCTTTTTCTTTTGTTTTTTCTTCTCTGCTGGTCACTTGGTGTTGGGAAATTGATGCTTGGATCAGTTATTGGGGCTATACTTTTTTTCTTTTTCTTGTTTTAGTTTGTAGTTTGTACAACTAATCATGTAATCCAACTACTGTAGGATGGATGGAAACAGAAGCTGAAAGATGCTGGTGCCAACTTTAATGCCACAGTTACCAAAGGTTTTTCCTCGTGTTATCTTTTTTTCGAACTACGCAGGATTTCCTTGTGTTATCCAGAACTGAACTATCTTGTTCAGACATTTGAACCTTTAGAACCTTTAATATTTGGTTTTGTATGACATTGGAACCTATATCTTCACCCAAGTGGGTGGGCAGTTTGACACCACCATGACCAAAAGCCACCACTCAAATTCCTAAAATTGATTGGCTCACGTATGTGTAAGTTTCAGATACAGGTCTGACTGATGTTTTGAAAGTATAAGGAAAATGCATTGTCTAACTCATGTTTTTTATGGGAGATATGGATTATGGATCACTTATGCGCAGGCGATAATTTTGTGTTATCAATCTGACTGTCTCTCTATTTCTGTAACAACGTGTGGGCATTGAGCCAGTGTTTTCGTGCAGCTGATATAATGGACCGAGTCATGTGACTTGGTCATTGTTTCATAGGTTAGGTAAGCTCTTAGTGTTTGGTGAAATCTTTTCGCATTATTTTCACATGGAAGTCTTGCACTGCAGACAGCAGCTGCTTAGTTTTATGTGGTGAGCTTGAGAGTGAGAATGCTGAAGTCAAGAAAGCCAGGTATCACATTTTTATTTTGTCCTTATCCTTTTACAGTTACAATTTGACCTATTGTTTTGCGAACCACCGTGTTAAAATACCATTATATATGTACGTTACCTCATTTCAGGAGGTTGAAGATACCAATTATGCGAGAAGGTTACCTTGGAGAATGCATTAGGAAAAATAGAGTGCTTCCATTTGATTTATATAAAGTAGAGACTGCATCGGAATCTTCTAAAGGAGGCACAATGACTGTTAAAGTTAAAGGCCGAAGTGCTGTTCATGAGTCCTCTGGTTTGCAAGATACAGGTCATATTCTTGAAGATGGAAAGAGCATATACAATACAACCCTGAACATGTCTGACCTGACACGAGGTGTGAACAGGCAAGGATTTTGCTCACAATATTTCTTGTCAAATTGAGGATTTGCATTTTTAGGGGTGATTGTCAAGGTATATTTCATATGAGTGATATGGATAAACCAGCATTTAGTCACCAAACAAAGAACCTGGATTGCTTCTCAAATCTAACTTCCCGGTCTTCCCTTGAACTAACAGAATGATATAATGCTAAATTTCCCATGGTTGTTAAGTTGTAATGTTGAGTCAAGTGCAACCAATATGGTCGTAAAAATAGCATGAACATTTTGGAAGAAGTACTTTGGTTTGCTTTGGTTTGGTTTTCATTACATATGCCCCTGAAGTCATAGTCCTTGTTTCTTCTTTAAGCCCAACTTAGTTTTGGTTGTCAATCATTCCATGATGTCTTGTGTACCTATATCAATCACCCGATCTAGTACGTCTTGTTTACTGCCACTCTGCACCCAAAAATGTTGGAGCTTGCACAAATTTCTGTTTCCTTTCCTGTCCATTTATGTTCAGGAGCATAACACACTGTTGAAATGAGGGGAACACTTTTCTTCTGTAGTATTACCAGCTGCTAAATTTCTGTTAGGTTATTGCAAATAATGGTGACCCTGCTTGCCCTGCCTCATCTTTTAACAGTTATCTTTTTTTTTTTGTCTGTGAAGCTATTATATACTTCAGGTCATTGAAGAGGATAATGGGTCTGATTGCTATGTATTCCGAAAGTGGGGACGAGTTGGGAATGAAAAAATTGGAGGCACTAAGCTGGAGGAGATGTCGAAAACTGATGCTGTTCAGGAATTTAGAAGATTGTTTCTTGAGAAGACTGGAAACCCCTGGGGAGCATGGGAACAAAAAACAAATTTCCAAAAGCAGCCTGGGAAATTTTATCCACTTGACATTGTATGTTGTGGGAAAATGTTTTTACCTGCAGGATTTATTCCTTTTTAGTGGATTATGTGGATTCAATCTGATTTGTTTAATATATCGCAGGACTATGGTGTTAGGCAAGGACCAAAGCGGAAAGACATTGACAAAATGAAAAGTTCACTTGCTCCCCAGTTGCTGGAGCTCATGAATATGCTTTTCAATATTGAAACATACAGGTGTGATTTTACTGTTCTGTTTTCAGGTTTTGCATGTGCACACGCATTGTTTTTAGCATTAGAAAAGAATTTCACATATTATTTTGTACCAGGGCTGCTATGCTGGAATTCGAAATTAACATGTCCGAGATGCCCCTCGGTAAACTAAGCAAGGAAAATATCCAAAAAGGTGTGATACTTTGTTCCTTGTGGAACTGATTTTGTTGATCTATAAGTCCAAACACATCATGATTCGCTTGCCTGCACTGCATGCAGGTTTTGAAGCATTAACTGAGATACAGAATCTATTGGGTAACACTGACAATCAAGAACTGGCGGTTAGAGAGAGCTTGATCGTTGCTGCGAGCAATCGTTTCTTCACTCTTATTCCTTCTATTCATCCTCATGTTATACAAGATGAGGATGATTTGATGGTGAAAGTATGTGTTCATTGCCTTGTGTTATATTCCTGTATATTGGGAAGATATCCCATGACTATTCTTATTTTTTAAATCATGACAGTTTTAAGTGAAATATTTTGCTTTAAAACCTTCCTTGCAAAAGAATAAATGTGTTCTATGATCATTGCTGAAATTGAAACGAGTCCATTCCACGCACAGATCATACATGGCTTGTAATGATATCTTGGCAGTTAGGCATGCTCCATAATGCTCAAATGGAATCGAAGGAACACAAATTTGTTATTTATTTTGTCATATATAAATTTGGCTTCAATAAACTATGTTATTGAAGTAAAAATGTATTTTCACACTACTTTCGTTTATGGTGCAAGTTCTCAATGACTCTCATTTTGCTATCTACTTGGAAGATTTTAGAGGATGTTATAATAAACTAAAGATTTTATGACTTACTACAGACCTATGACATTTTTCCTTTTCTTTTCCTTCGGTTCTTCACATGTTCTCCTTGCCGTTAGATACAGTGCTGTTGTTCTTAAATGCAATGATATCTCCTGCATATTCAAGAAAAAATGTGTTATAACTGTCCACTGTTTAAACTGCTGTTTTGGTTCTTGTGTTATTTTCATTCTTATTTTCTTTTGACTGATCAGATATATTTCTTATGCTCAATTGACTATAAATTTATTCGAGACACAATTGGCTGTAACTTTGGTGCAATGGTGCAGGTGAAAATGCTTGAAGCTCTGCAAGATATTGAAATTGCTTCTAAACTTGTTGGCTTTGATAGTGACAATGATGAATCTCTTGATGACAAGTACAAGAAACTTCGATGTGCCATTACCCCACTCCCTCATCATTGTGAAGATTACAAGCTAGTTGAGAAGTATCTTCTCAACACTCATGCTCCTACTCACAAGGCATGATTTTCTTCTGTATACAAAAACCTTATAGTATTTTTCTTCTGTAGATAGCACAATACAGATGATTATTTCTGTTTTCTTCTGTATAGGTATTGACATGTTCTCTTTTTAAATCTTTTTTGAAGGAGTGGTCACTGGAATTAGAGGAAGTCTTTTCGCTTGATCGAGATGGAGAATCCAACAAGTACTCAAGATATAAGAATAATCTCCATAACAAGATGCTGTTATGGCATGGTAAGCAATCTATCCAAGTAGTGCAAGCACATTGGGCTTATGCAATATTTGAAAAGGTTTATCTTCACCAGTTTGAATCTCTCCTACTTTTACACCAAAATCTAGGTTTGAGATGAAACTTATTATCCATGCGCAGTCTTTACCATGGCAATGCGTAGGTGAACGGAGGGTTCACAGGCAATCCAACAGTTGTAAATGCTTATTTTACTAATTCTTCTTGTGGTTTACTCGTGTGGCATGTTATGTTAGTATTTAAAAGGCTACATTTTTTCTAATTGCACTGGAGATCTACTTAACGTCCCCAAGTAACTCTTTCCTTCCCACCATTTGAATGATTCCATGAATGCAAAACTTAATTTATAGGTTCAAGGTTGACCAATTTTGTTGGAATACTTAGTCAAGGGCTAAGAATAGCACCTCCTGAGGCTCCCGTGACGGGCTATATGGTTTGCTCTTTGTTCACTTTATATATGGTACAACTGTACCATCTGTTAAGAGATTGGTTGAATTTGATTAAGCTAACTTTCATTCAACAGTTCGGGAAAGGCCTCTACTTTGCAGATTTAGTAAGCAAGAGTGCACAATATTGTTACGTCGATAGGAAGAATCCAGTTGGCTTGATGCTTCTTTCCGAGGTTGCTCTAGGTGACATGTATGAACTGAAGAAAGCCACGGTGAGATATAAAGTCTCTCAGTATTAAAAAGGGAAATGCTGATTGTAACGTTAACTTGAACTTTTATCCTTGCTTTGAAATATGATCCAGCCTTAAGGAATTGACCATGGCATTTCTTTCCTGAATTTTTTATTGTGATCTGTATTTCTTTGCTGATTCATAATTACAAGAAAAGGCTCAACGAGTTAGTGGAGGGCCATTACTCGTTTTTTTCTACCCCATGTTTATCCTGGCTTAGCACCACACTTACTGGCGTACTGCTGGCTGCTGCAGTCCATGGACAAACCTCCAAGAGGGAAGCACTCGACCAAGGGCCTAGGAAAAACTGTGCCGCTCGAGTCCGAGTATGCGAAATGGAGGGATGTTGTGGTGCCATGCGGAAAGCCAGTGCCAGCATCTGTCAAGGCATCTGAGCTTCTGTACAATGAGTATATTGTCTACAATACATCCCAGGTTCAGACAAATTGTGACCCCAACTCTTTTGCACGCTTCTGTTCAATGGAAATTCAGTTCCTTACCATTG
Organism: Oryza australiensis; assembly: GCA_019925245.2. Taxonomy (NCBI): domain Eukaryota; kingdom Viridiplantae; phylum Streptophyta; class Magnoliopsida; order Poales; family Poaceae; genus Oryza; species Oryza australiensis. The sequence continues at coordinate 682,686 of JAIFGZ020000368.1, read as the reverse complement.
ATGAAACCTTCTCTTCTCTTTGGCAGGTGAAGATGCAGTACTTGTTGAAGGTTAGGTTCCATCACAAGAGGTGACTGGAAGACGTTAGGTAGGAGTAGAATTAATCAGTGGAAGTATCTCTGTCGGTATCAGTAGTTTGCGGTGGCTACGCTTTTTGATGTGTTGGAATGATTTATCCAGTAGTTTCAGGTTGCTTATGTGCTGCTCGCGTATGATCCGTTTTGGGGTATATGTTGCTAAGGCGTCGCTAGTGGCTCAAGTAATCCTCTGCGCATGTCATTACATTTGACAGACTTGCTTATTTTTCTGTAGCACTTGCATCTCTGTCTGGCCTGCTGTTTTATCATCAGTAGCGTTATTTGTGCGGCGTTGCCTTTTGCCCCCATTTTGTCGGGCCACTTAAAATAGATGAGTTCTGTCGTAGGCATTTTGTGGGGCCACATAAAAATAGAGGAGTTCTGTCGTGGGATACCGCAAGCTATAGATAATATTATCAAAACAGTTCGCCACCACGTTCACTTCTACTTTGTAGGTTACAAAATTTCACATTAATCAGAAAAAATAATAAGAGAAGAGTTTTGAGTAGGAATACAATTCAGAACTTATTGAAATTCGAACTTAAAAATACGGAATATTGTAACAATCTAGAACTCAACACGATTAATTAAAAACTAAAGAAAGAACCTAACAATAATAAGGTTAAAAATAAGGAACAATAACAATAATAAGGTTAAAAATAAGAAATAATAAGGTTAAAAATAAGGAATATTGAAGCAAGAGTCATCTAGAAGTCAACAGAAATTTTTTTAAAAAACTTAAAAAATAACCTAACAATGGTTTCGATTTTATAAGGTGTCAAATAAAAAGAAGAGAAATGGCGGGGCATGTGGATAAGTAGAAAACGATAAAGGAGTGGGGAAACGACGATTGCCAAGGAGAGCAAGCGAAGGAGTGACAAATGACGATTACCAAGGAGAGCACGCCAGGAGTGATAAATGACGATTAAAAAGCTGAGGAGTAGATCATGACGATTAATGGGATATATGAAACAGAACTTTCAACGATGATTAAGATTCAATTTTTAGAAGCCTAATAAATATAAAAGATAAAAGAGGAGGGGCAATGGGCAGACATAAAGAGTAAAGAGTAAGGTCATTGCGGTTAACGGGACTTGTAGAAAGTAAAAAAAGAATCCAACGATGATGAGGTCTAATTTTAGACCTTGACGGGGACTAGTAGAAAGTAAAAAATGATCAGGTCCAATTTTTTAGGCCTTATAGGCCTATGGTGACAGTGTTTGATGGGACTTTAGCAAACCATAAAAAGAAATCCGAGGAGACGATGAATTCATGTTAATGGTCTAAGAAGGATGAATAGAAACCATGGCGAGCTGAGCAAGCAAGTAAAGGAGAGTGAGGCATTGGTGTTTGGTGTCACTTTAAAACTATAAAATCAAAAACCCGATGAAAATGAGATTTTTTTTAAAAAATCCTAAAAGAATGAGATGTATATTTAGCACATTTTTTTAAAAATCATGTGTAAAAAATTAGATAATTCTATGTAGTTACTAGCCGTGTAATTGTGTGGATCACCCTGCTAGAATAAAGATAAGAGGCGATAATCAATAATAAGAGGTGGTTCTAAAAAGGACACGGCTAGACCACGCGCAGTAGCACGATAGCGCTAATGTGTGATGTGGGGGATTTCTGACAAAGGGAACACGTGTTTTCCCCGCTCCATGCATGTGCTGCCAAAAAAAGAAAACGTGTTTTCCACCCTGTGACGTGCGCCCCTTGTCGAAAAACTTACCTTCCCACGCACACTAGCTTGCGTGCTTTCCTTGGTGGGCCGAGGTGCAGCCCACGATAGCGCCGCCTCCCCCTTCTCCACTAGGATGGCGCCGCCTTCCACCGCCACCACAAAGATAGCGCTGCCATTAACACCTGAAAAGAGAACAAAAACAAAGAGGAGGAGGAGGAAAACTTGCAACAAATTTGGGGGAGAGGAAGCAGGAAGAGCAGATCCAAAATAAAGAACAAGCTTGTCGAAACTCGGTTTCGACAATAGAAAATTGGAGGTGCAGTCAAGATCACCAAGCACAATGGGTTAGGAGAAAAAGAAGATTTACACGAGTTCGGGCCCTTTCGTGAGGTAATACCCTACTCTGTTTCGATGGATTCGATCCGCCGAGTGTCTTTATTGATCTCATGATCTAAAGCTCTTGCTTGTGAAATCGTGTCTCAGGTCTAATGTTGGATATCCCTCAAGGGACGCCCCTTACCCCCCTTATATAGTCTTGGGAGGTGGGCTTACAAATCGGAAACCCTATCTTACTCTAAGTCGGTTTCCTCAATCTTACCAAACTATGACTATGAGCCGTTGCGCTATCTAATCGGCAACGTAATACCCAAGTCGTAGTTGGTTTACATATTTGGTAGGCACAACCTATCCCTATCTCCAGTCGGATAAGCTTGCCATATAGATACCTGATTGCCACAATCTCCACAGTAGCCCCCGAGTCCTTTTCAGTCGACGAGACAACTCAGCTTCAAACCAAAGCAGCACTTCAGCCAAAAAATCTCTTTGACCGAGTGCTTTTGGCGCCGAGTGATTCCATCATCTCTGCCTGAATCTTCCCGAGTGGCTCCAAAGACTGTGAAGGGCTGGAAATATCTCAAAAATTCTCAAAAATAAATATATAGGTGCATCTCCTGATGCACCTAATTAGGTGTAGCCCCCGACTATGTGGTTAGTCAAAAACAGACTAAGCATATAGTCAAGAACTATAAAAAATCATTCTCATGTAGATGCTTAGCTCAAGCTTAAGCAACCTCATCACTCGTCAAGCTCGTGCTCGTCCGAGTGAATTTGCCCGAGTCATCTCAGAACAAATAACTCAATCAACCCTCGTGGGTGAAAAGCACTCGGTAAGCTTATGCTTATCCAAGTGGATCTGCCCAAGTAATCTCGGAACAAATATTTCAATTATCCCTCATGGGTAAAAAACACTCGGCAAGCTCATGCTCATCCGAGTTAACTTGTCCGAGTCATCTCGGGACAAATAATTTAGTCAACCCTCATAGGTAAAAAACACTCGGCAAGCTCATGCTTATCTGAGTTAACTTGCCCGAGTCATCTCGGGACAAATAATTTAATCAACCCTCATGGGTAAAAAACACTCGGCAAGCTCATGCTCGTCCGAGTTAACTTGTCCGAGTCATCTCGGGACAAATAATTTAATCAACCCTCATGGGTAAAAAACACTCGGCAAGCTCATGCTCGTCCGAGTTAACTTGTCCGAGTCATCTCGGGACAAATAATTTAGTCAACCCTCATGGGTAAACAAATTTTTCAGTCATCTGAAAAATACGACCAAAATATTAAATAGCTCCTGCCATAATATTGGTCTTAATCTAAAAAATATCTTCACCAAGGTGGAAAAATAGCATTGATATAATCATTTAATCAAATGCTTAGAAACCAAATGATCCCCTCATCGGGACAACCATGAAAAGCTTAACGTTTGTCACCTTTCAAATTGCATCGTGCCAACTTCTCATGAAGTTATGCAAACCGCGGTATGAAAGGATTTTAAAGGTATTGGGCTATGTGATACGTGCATATTGCCAAGGCAAATCTGCTTAAGTCCATCCACTTAAGTCCCTAAGGACACGTGTCAAGCCACACCTTAGCCGGGCCGCAAGTCTCTCATGGGCTCGGCCCAATCACGAGACGACTTAGCAAAAACCCTCAAGTCTTTTTACGAAGCTTCGAGGTCGTCCCCGCCACTTCATCTAATCATCTTGGTCTCTTTATGCCTCCGATGTGAACTTGTAGGTATCTAGCTTATTTATGTTGATGCCTTGACCCGAGTCTTCATAGAAAATTTCTTAAGTAATTTTCGTCCGATCATCACCAAGTCTAAAACTTGATTAGATCATCAAAAATTCTCGGTCCTTATCTATTGAACTCGAATCAAAACAATAAACAATGATAAACTAAATATAAACAAGTTATCAAAGAAAACCATGCTTTATTGACACGTATGCGCCCTCGACGTCAACTCAAGAAGTCATCTTGCTTGAGGTTGACATCAAGAACAACATAAAACTTACGGCAATTTAAGCATAGTATCGTCGAAGATGTTCAATATTCCGGAGTTCTCCACCATAGATCCATCTTCGCGCTTTAGTCGAAATGCTCTTGGCCGAGTCACCTCGGCGATTATGTATGGTCCTTCCCATAGTGGAGATAATTTGTGATGGTCCTTGATGGTCCGGATCTTGCGTAGAACCAAATCATCGACAATGAAAGCTCGCGCCGAACATTGTGACTCGGTATCTTCTAAGTCCTTGAAGATATCTTGCCGATTGGATCAAGAAAGATTTTCTTCGTTTTGGCGTCGCCTTGTCCCGACTTGGCTATCCTCTTTGTAGAAATTTCACCCTCTTCGAGATGTTGATGTAGCTAGTCGGATTTCTTCCGGCCACGTGATCTCTCACAAGATTGGGCCATATCGCAGCTTTCTTCGTCGCAGTGAAGGCTTGTTTGACATCGGCGCGAGGGTGATGACGCCGTTAGGGCCGCATCTTCATGCGAGAGGTAAGTGTAGTGTGGTATCGCCATGAATTTGGCGAGTGCGGGCCTTCCGATGATCGCATGATAGGCCGTCTTTGAAGTTGACCACCCCGAAGGTGGTATTCTCCGTTCGGAAATTCTCGCGAACTCCGGAGGTGACTGGAAAGGCGATGTGCCCGAGTGGTGTGGGCGACAGCCGGGATCACTCCGTGGAAGGGGCCGAGCTTGCCTTCAACTCGGTTCTCGGGATTTGTATCCCATCCAGGGTCTTGGCGAAAATAAATTGAGGACGCGCCACCATCGATGAGGACACGCTTCGGCTTGATGTTACGAACCACCGGGTCAAGTACCAAGGGATACGCACGGGTGAACCACTCGGTCGGGATGATCCGAGCGATTAAACGTGATGGCCACCTCCGACCATCGTAGATGTTGTGGGACTTCGGGTTGTGCTGCGTTGACCTCGCGGTCCATCAGCTTTTGCTTCCTCTTGGACTCATAAGCCCGCGGCCCCCGAATATGTGATTCGCTCGCCCACGTGGCCTTGAAAAGGCTCGAATTTCCAATCGGGTTGGTCTTCTTGGTTCCCGATGGACCGGTTTCATTAGTCGGCTTCTTGTTTAACCGTGCCGCATATTGCTTTGTGAATTGCTTGTAGATGATGCGTGCACTGAGCGTTCACGATCGTTCATGATCGTGTCGTAAGCCGCAACTCGGCGACGGTGTTGAGAATCGGACGTTGTGGCAACCAGGTCTTCGTGCCGCGCTTGCGATCTTTCGGGCCGATTGCTTTGCCGTTATCCTTCCTCGGATGCCGGCTTCCTTCCGAGTGCTTGTCATCCCTTTTGTCAGGCCGGGCTTGGCGTGCCGCCTTGATTGCATCGTTGGACTTGGCGTAGGAGTTCGCCGTCTCGAACATTTGCTTCACCGTCTTCGGTGGCTTGCGTCCGAACTTTCCAATTAACAGCTCATCACGGGCTCCCTTTTGGAAGGCGGCGATGATGATGTCATCGGTGATGTTGGGGATCTTGTTGCGCTTTTCGGAGAAGCGCCGAATGTAATCCTTCGGGGGCTCGTCCGGCTTCGGATGACATTGTACAAGTCAAAGTGTGTGCCGGGCCTCTCGAAGGTGCCTTGGAAGTTGGCGATGAAGTGGTCCTCGGCTCGCTCCACGAGCCGATTGAGCCTCTTGGCAGGCTCGTGAGCCAGTTCCTAGCTGAGTTGGTGAGGGCCACGGGCAGGTAGTTGGCCATAGCCTTGTTGTCACCACCTGCTGCGCGGATGGCGAGAGTATACACGGTTAGCCACGACTCAGGGTCGGTCTTGCCGTCGTATTTCTCTATTCCTATTGGCTTAAAACCATTCGGCGGTACACTCGGCGAAGCTCCAGAGTGGCCAGGCACTCCGTCGTCGCCGCTATCGGGTGATCCCCTCCGATCTTCCCGAGTGTGTCGGTCTTGCTCCTGGTAGCGGCGATCGAGGACTTCCCGCAGATCACTTGGCGGGGTCTTCGGTTGGTGGTTGGGTAGCGGAGCCGTTGTTGCGACGGACGCGGTGGTGGACGGGTGGACGTCCATGTCGTTTGTCGCGGAGTCGGCCGTTTGCTCCGGTACTTGCGTGGACTCGCGAGGTGGGCCTCTTGGCACAGGTCGTCGACCGATCGGCTCGGGCCTCTTATAGTCTCCCGACCTTAGAGGCGGAAGCCGCTCTTGTCGGCGTTTCGGCCACGATTCGCGGCCTTCGTGCCGAGGTGGTGGGATGGCCGTTGACGTGGCTGCGACGATGGTCTTGATTTTGTCAAGTATTGGAGTCACGTCGGCGGGTGCCGTCTCCATGACGGTGTCCAAGAGCGTGAGTGCGGCAACGGCGTTACGCGTGGCGTTTGGAAGATGTTGGTGTTGCGGACCCGTGTTTGGAGGATGGCCTCCGGCGATCGCCGCCGCACGTAGGTCCCGCTTCCTCTTGTCGCCTCGTCCTTGCGTTGTTTTTCCTCTTCGGCCGTCTTGCGCTCGTGCTTCATCTTGGCTCGCTCTTGTTCAGCAAGCCTTCGGCCATGGCTGAGTCGGACTCGTCAGGCTCGGCCATGAGGACATCAAAGCACTTCGGCTCATAGTCCATGCGGCGGTCGGAGTTGTCGGCTTCGTCGAAGGGATGCCATAGAGGTTGTCGAAGCCGGCGGGCTGAGGTATCCATTGAGCTCCGAAGATGAGCAGGAGCCGAATGATGGGAGGATGACGACGACCTCCCTTGATCTGGGTAGCCGGTCCGGATCGTTCCACCCGAGTCGAGCTTGGGGATGTGGGCTCCTCCGAGTGGGTCGCCGCCGACTCGGGAGAGAAGTTTGTTGTAGATCTCGGCGGCATTTGGTAACCCAAACGGCACCGAGAGGTCTTCGTCCGAATAGATCGCCTCGGTAGGGGAGGTGAGAAAATTGGCGAAGATTTCGGCGGTATTCGGTAATCCGAATGGTGCCGAGTGAAGTTCGTCATCGGAGAAAGTAGATTGCATCTTGATCTTGAAGATGTCGTCGAAGATCTCGGCGCTATTGGGGAGCCCGAACGGCGCCGAGTGGGTCTTTCCTTCCGACCGGTTTGAATCCGAGTCGAAGGAGGAGTCGCCGAAGAAGTTGGCGGCGAAGTCGCCGAATGCTGAAGGAGATCCCATCACGCTTGTTGGCGAGATTGTTGAAGAAGTCTCGACGCGCAAGCCCTTACCCGGCGCGCCAACCTGCGAAACTCGGTTTCGGCAATAGAAAATGGGGGTGCATCAAGATCGCCAAGCACAATGGGTTAGGAGGAAAAGAAGATTTACACAGGTTCAGGCCCTCTCGTGAGGTAATACCCTACTCCTGTTTCGATGGATTTGATCCGCCGAGTGTCTTTATTGATCTCATGATCTAAAGCTCTTGCTTGTGAAATCGTGTCTCAGGTCTAGTGTTGGATATCCCTCAAGGGACGCCCCTTACCCCCCTTATATAGTCTTGGGAGGTGGGCTTACAAATCGGAAACCCTATCTTACTCTAAGTCGGTTTCCTCAATCTTACCAAACTATGACTATGAGCCGTTGCCTTATCTAATCGGCAACGTAATACCTAAGTCGTAGTTGGTTTACATATTTGGTAGGCACAACCTATCCCTATCTCCAGTCGGATAAGCTTGCCATGTAGATACCCGATTGCCACAATCTCCACAAAGCTTTATCTTGAGAAAAAAAACTTTTAGCTACCAGGTTATTATGTGCATTACATCATAAGATCTATCTCTTTTTTCTGATTCTGCATGAAAAAGGTGAATAGAGAAAAAGGAATCAGTACTTGAAACTTCTAAAACATATTAAAACTTACTTCCATAACCTAAAACTCTGCACTCTTGTATATGATTATTATTAGTTCTTATTCATTCTATCCTACCCATGATATATTTTGCTTTGTGGGGACACAATAAAATTGCAGCTATAGATGCAAAATTGACAGCGTCATCTTCCACCCTCCACCACAACGACAGTGCCACTATTACACCCTTTATAATTAACAGATGTCCAACAAGCTAAATCTTGAGACCCTATTAAATCTTTTTAAATCCTGTTAGTTCAAAAATTATTTGAAACCACAAGCTTCATCTCGTTTTTATATATTGTATGAAAAAGTGAAAAAATTAAAAAGAAAATCAAAACTTGAAACAAGTTTACAGTAAGTTACTTCTAAACCCTATAAAGTTACTTCACAGTTTCATATAAGTTACATAAAGTTACTTCTAAACTATGTAAAAGTTACTTCCGAGTGACATATAAGTTACTTTTGAAAATTTATAAAATTACTTATAAATTGAGAAACTTTACATCTCATATAGGCTTGGTTTTTATTAGTTTTTGCTAATTTCTTTTATGTTGAAAAATATAGTTATGTGATCGAAATAGACTAAGTTTCTGATGCTGCATGGAAAAAAGTGAAAAAGGAAAATAAATTAACACTAGAAACAATTTAATAGAAAGTTACTTTTGGATCATGTAAATGTAAAGTTTGTTCGGAGTGACATGTAAGTTATTTTTGGGAATTGAAAAAATTACTTCTAGAGCTAGAAACTTTCCATCTTGTGGTTGGTTTCATTACTTCTCATTCATCCCTTTTATGATGAAAATGCATATATGGGTCAAACACAAAAATAATTTTCTGATACTACATGAAAAAAAGTGAAAAGAGAAAAAATAAACAGTTCTATATAAAGTTACTTCTAGACCAAGCCATGTAAAGTTACTTCCCAATGTCATAAAGTTACTTTTGGAAATTGATAAATTTATTTCTAAAGACAGAAACTTTACATCTTGTGAATGGTTGGTTCTTATTAGTTTCCATTTGATTCCGTTTGTGTTGAAAATGCAGCTTCGTGTTTGAAACAAAATAAGTTTTTGATACTGCATGGAAAAAGTGAAAGGGGAAATAGTATTTCTGTATGTATCAAATTCTGATTTGCAAAAACAGAGCAACAATCCATCCTCTTGCCCCTACAATAAATTTCTCTAGTTGGAACTTCGAAGCGAATCTGAAGATTAGAAACCAAACCAAGTTATGACAGAACACAAATTGCAGTTCCTTCGGACCATCCCAAACATGTTAGTCTCCCCTCTTTCTCAAAACAAAAATCCCAAAACAGTTAGGCTCTATCCCGGGTATGGTGCCAAAAATCTCAAAACAGTTAGGCTCTATCCCAGGTATGGGGAGAGACACGTACTCTGAGTTTGGGAGAAGACGGCGAGGCAGAGTGCATTGAAGAAGCCAAACCAGACAAAGACGAGGCAGAGGAAGGCAACCAAACATCAGCCATCATCCCAGCAGCGACATCTTGACCTCGACGACGTGCTCATTGTCGATGTGGCAGCCAAAGGCGATGAAGTCGAAGTCCCAGCCATTGCGTCCGCGTGTTTAACCTCATGTACAGATCTGAGGCAACCCACTAGTGTGCCTGCCTGTGTCCATGGCAGAGGAAGATGAGGAGCAGCTCCACACATCGCCAGTGTCCATGGCGGAGGAATCGAAACCATAGCCACACTTCCTTCATTCCCCTTGCTCGCCTCGTCATTTTCCCCTTCCATGGTGATGGGTTGGTGGCGATTTTTTCTTTCCCTTTCTCTTTGTTTTTTCCTCTACTGCTCTCACTATGTGCATGTGTCATGCTTGCCTGTGGCCAAAGAGTGGAGAAAATGACAACGTCAGCCGAACATGAATAGATAAGGAGATCAGATGGCTCGGCGGTGTGTCGCATGATTAGACTAGACAGTGTGCGCATATTGTTTAGATTTTGCATTCTATTTAAATTCTAAAACTGAGGCCAACAGTTAAAACCTAACTGTAACTTGTGTGAACCAAGTGCTCTGTTTGAATTCTGAAAACTGAGGCCAACAGTTAAAACCTAATTGTAACTTGTGTAAAAGCTAACCTAATGTGTTTAGGTTGTTAGTGTGACTGTCTAGCGGAAGTAATTTTTTATCCTATATGTTTAATCCTACTTTAGCATGACAATTCTATGAACGTAATTCTATAGGTTTTTTCGAGCTTTCAGAGATTCAGTGATCCCTACTAGTTCTCGTTGAAGCACAAGCACTCTATCCAGAAATCTTGCACTCTCAAAGTCACAGTCCATGAACACTTTTTAGACGGTCAATTGCGTTTTTTCCCTATTTTGAAGCTAACTTGACCCTATTTTTTTCATTTTGCTTATTTGACCCTCGTTTTTGTAAAATCTAACCCTATTCCGTGAAGGCACCATAACAGTGTTAACTTAGGAAAAAAAAGGTGTTTATGCCCTCGACCAGTTGACCATATTGTCTCAAAGTTTATGTTTATTTGACCTATTTTAATACTCATTTAAAATTTTAAGATATTGTTGAATTTGACACTACTAAAAAACACTTTTTGATACGGCAAGAACACGTTTTTGCAAGCAGGTGAAGCTGCGGCCTGCACCTAGGTATCTGCAGAAATCAACATGTTTTCATACGGGCAGCGTAATTAATTTAAAAAACCTATGCCGCTTGCCTGCATAAACAAATTCCGCGAAAAAATTCCAAAATAATTCTCCTGAAACCCTAGCTCCCGAAGCCGTCGTCACCGCCGTCGTCATTGTCGTCGTCACTACCACCGCCGCGCTCCCAAAGCCACGCCGTTGTCGTCACAGCCGCCATCGTCGCTGCTCCCGTTGCCGTGTTGCCGCCTGCCAACTCTCACCCGCCGCCAGTTGCTCCCTCCCCACCACTTCATGAGGCTGGCAGCGGCGGATCCGTCCGTCATGGGGCCGGCGGCATCGGCCGCTCTTGCCGCCCGCTAGCTCCTTCCCACCACCACCGTCACGCTCTAAAAATCGTTTAATTTTATAAATCATTGTTTAATGCATTTTTAGAGAATGAATTAAAATTCTATAAGAGAATAATTAAAAATTCCTTAACAAATCTCAATATAAAAGTATGCAAGATAAAATTTTGTTAAATACTTTACCTTCCTAAGTATTTTCTGGATTTTTGGGAATTATTTGAGCCAGGGAAGTATTTTTAATAATTGAAATATCAGTTCATTGCTTATTTAAAAAGAAAAAGGTTTTAAAAGTCTGCTTTTGCTCCTCGGGCCGAAACACGGCCGAGCTGGCCTGTTCTGTGCAGCCCGGCCGAGCCGAGCCCCTCTCTCGTTCGGTTGTTGACAGGATCGTCGTCTACCTCTAGACGCCCCCTTTCCTTCACTGGCACAATCCTCTTTCCAAATTCCGGCATTCTTTTCCTTCCCTGGCCGAATTGATAGAGGGGAATTACTCCTTTGATCTCCCTCTGCATTTTCTCTTTTGGAAGTTCTTTAGATTTCATTTGGAAAGAGGAAGAACACGAGATCGATTTGGACCCCAAAACCCTAGATATTTCCTTCCCGTTTCCATCCGATTTTGTGCTCGGTCTTGCCCAATCCGCCGCTATAAATAGTGTTCTCGGCCGCCCTCTTTCGAACCCGATCAAAACCCTAATTCGTAGTGCCTTGTAGCGCCGCTGCCGAGGTCTCCGGTTGCATCGCCAGTCACCATTAGTCATCGTCGGAGGTTGCTGCTACTATCGTTGGGTTCGCGGGAAGGAGGAGTGTCACGCCCAAAAATTTTGTCGGGCGCCCTCCGAACCCCTTATTATATTTGAAGGATGAGCCGAATATCTCGATTCTTCTGTCAAACATAATAAGACATTCGACGCTCCGAGAGAAAGATAAAAGAGACCTTGCTGGGCCTTTAGCCTGCCAGTCAACTTCAGCCTGAGTTGTGCCCGTCAAACCACACGATGGCAGCGACCAAGTGTGTTACACAATCAGGAGACTTGACACAAAATGGCTAAAGATCTACATTGTCTCAATTATCTTTAACTCATACTCATGTTTAATATGTTCCTGTCAACAAGAACACACTAAACACTTTCATCCAAACATATGATATCTCTAACATATAAGAAGTTCCAAGTTCTAAATCTTAGATAAGTCATACATCATAAGCTTAGATACATATGGTCGACCGGCCAAATAGTTAAGTTCACGGAAGCATTTTCTACCCAGAAGATCTTTCATGCAACTGACTAGGGTAGACCCTAGTAAGAACCATCCTGGAAGAAAGAAACATCCCCTGTGAAATCCTCCTCAGGAGTAATCTCACATGCAATCAAGTCTATGCATACAAAAAAACAATATATACGAAGCAAGTGTCAGTACAATAGATTGTATTGGCAAGCACCCAACAAACCTAACACACTACATGCAAGGCATATTCAAAGTAAAGCTCTCATAGGGCTCTTTTAGCATAAAGTAGGTTTTGTTTGACAAAATTTTCTTTCAAACTTCAGATTTTTCATAAAGTAGATTTCAGCAAGCGTACACTTAGCAAATGGGCATCGAAATAGATGAAAAACATATGTAACATAGCATCTTGTTGCCTTCCATGGCAGCAAGGACATATTTCACAATTTCCATCGCATTTGGATATATAAAATCAGCATTTAGAAGATTTAAAACACAAGGCTATACTCATGACATATTCACATGCCGCTCATAACCGTAAGCACGGCTAATCAATTAGTTTTAACTCTGCAGAGTACGTACACTTTACCCACATGATGCGATATAATAATCATGCAAAGCATGGCACACGATACATAAGTATTCGATTTATTACACACAACAAAGCTCTTCCAAGATTCATGATTTAGCCTTACACTAGCACGATACGTGTTTCCCTCATCTTAGTCACACTGGAAATATGACAGAACCGTTAAGTGGCAGACCCACGCATTAAACTTAACGCCGTGGTGGCGGACACGATAGGAACCCACCACATGGCACAATATTGTTGTATTGGCAGACTTAGTCACCTAAACTACCATGTCGGGGCAAATAGGAAGTACCTCTTAGTTATCCAAACTCATACACTCTGGCCTACCAAAATGTAAGGCTAAACCATAAATAATTTACTAAGCTTGGGCTATCCCATACTAGCACATGTGGTTGTACTGTATTCGAAATGAACTGACATTGAGTGAAGTCCTTAAGTCAGTCTGGGCACACTCTCCCCTTATCGGTACACAACTAATCACCATATACGTATCACATGAGGCCCAAACCTAAAAATCCACATCTTCCAACATTTTATTTGGCATATATAACATTTATACATTTCAAATTCAGATCATAACTCAATTCATTTTAATTAGGTATAGGTATATATAATTTGCCCAAATGGTAAGTAAGCATAACACTAAGCAAAACTAAGTATTCCCATATACTAGTAACATCCAACATTATACTTAGTATAGCTAATTGAATTGTTACTAAGGCTAGGAATGATGGCTAGGGCATTTTGTGGAGTTTTAAGGGATTATGCAAGACGAGGTGTTGATATAATAAAATTTTTACAAAGTTTTAATGTAATAGTGTACAATTGACATGCATACTTTGCAATTCTTTTCAAATAACCTCCAAAACATAGGTTCAATGTGATCAAAGGGGGAGGTGAAAACTTCCTTTGCTCTTCTTCTCCTTGTTCAGCTAAATAATAGGCTTCTTCGTGATTCGTCTGCGAATCGTCTAAACACATATATGCAAAAATTCAAATTACAAACATCCATGAAGATCCAACATGCTCTAAATGAATGCTTTACAGGAGTTGTGTGTGTTTTAGGTTAACTTGACTTTTGTGTGAAAGAATCTTTATTTTAATAGTTTTTATTTAGAAGTTACAAATTTTTTAAAGTGTTTACATGTTAAATATAGGACTATATGCATTCCTGATTTTTGAGGTATACATCTTCATGTTTTCTACCAAATTAGACACTTTTATAATGCAGAGCATAAAAATATGATTCCAACAAAATTTAGTTTGCCAACTTTGGAGTTAGGAGGAATTTTCTACAATTTTTAGAAACTTGATTGTACATGTGGTGATATTTCACTATTCAAATTATTAATGTTGTTTCTGTTATAGAAAGTGTAAAATTTTATATCACTAAATTAAAGTTCATACTTTGCTGATTCTACAGAAATTTAGTTCACTTCATTGGGAGAAGAAATGAATTTCCTACAAATTTTACAAGTTAGAACATACTTTATGTTAACTAGTCTTTATATAAAATCCTAGAAATAAATTTCATAATGTAAGTATATATTTTTACCCTACAACATTAAAGTTTATACTCTTGTGAACCTATAGAAATTTGTTTCATATTTAAATGAGTTATATTTGGTTTTATATGATTTCACAAGTTCAATGTAATTCTTATTTGAAAAATTATTGCTCTGGTTATTTTCTTTTATATTTTCGAATTAAAAAACCTGGGGTACACTATCAGTCTCTGGACAATGAAAAAAGGCCCTTAGGGTTCCTAGGAATCAACCCGAGGTCCTAAACACGTGCTATAACCAATTTCATTAAGAGTCCTTAAGGTTTCTTCTATTTATAAATAGGTCTTGGGTCCACATGTCATACTAAGCAATTTTACTAATTAAACCTCACAAGTTTTGAACGGTTACTAAGCTGGGTCCTTAGCGCCTAATGAAGTGGGGTCCATCTGTCACTGGGACTTGGCTGGTCGAATGGAGCAGCGACGCCCCGACGAGCTTCTCGCCGACACCGGCGGCGAATAGAGGCTGTTCTCGCGTTGCGGCCAAAAGAGAAAAGCTAGAGGGACTCGAGGCGAAGCTATTGATAGTTGTTTCATGCAATAAGGTCACCAGGATCATCATTGGCGACGTCGGGTGCGGCAGTGGGTTTCGGGGTGACGGTGCATGTTGGTTCAGAGGCCATATCTATGCGTGCATGTGCATGGTAGAGGTTCTAGGGACTCCTAGTGAACTTACCTGGCAGTTGGTTGGTGTTGGCAACGGGTGGATGTTGGTGACGGCTTGCAGAGATCCACAGCGGCAACACACTCTCCACGGGTGAACGTCGACAGGGCTCTCCGGCCTTCCGCTGTACCAAGAGGACGCCGACATCGGTTCAGAGAGTCACAGGGTAGCTATAGACAAGAGGGATTGTGCCAAAGCTCACCAGAGAGGGAGGAAAAGAGATATGGCGTCGGCGGCCGGAGTTGGGGAAGAAGAAGGGGATCTTTCGCTGTAGTTCACCTTGCATCGCTTCCTTCGGGATTCATGATCAATAGGTACTGGCGAAGACGTTGCACCAAAAGAGGTGTTTCCGGTGGCATTAGGGAGGTACTGAGAGTAGATCCAAGACCATTCTTTGAACAAGGAGGGAGCTCACCGGTTAGTGCTGGCGACAGGGATCTCTCTCACCGGTGGCAAGCTTAGCATGTCTGTTCCCGGCGATTCTGAGACGGAACGCCTCGGCTACTTCGCGAAACGAGACAAGGGCGAAAACAAGAGAGAGTGTGTCAGCTAGTCGGCTTAAAAACGGTCGCCAACGGAGGAAGGAGAGGAGAAGGGGCTCGCTGCTGCAGCCGACGCGTGCGCTCGCATGTGGCGCACGTGTTCTAGTGTGTGGGCCCGGAGAGGAACGTTGTGAGGCTGACAACTTGGTCCCACCATGCGCCCTGGCCCACTTGGCAGTGTAGGGAGTGAGAGAGAGAAAGGAAAGCTAGAAATTTTTCTAAGTCTGGAATCTGTGTTGAGATTACAACTTTGGGCTCCATTTAAAATTAGCTCCAAGTATGGAAACTAAGGTTGAATTCAATGGAAAAGTTGTAAAGCAACGTTTGATCTATAATCTAGTGAAATCTCACAGCCTGGAGGTCCATGGTCGAACTTTGACATAATGCTAAAAATGGCTTCAGTGTTCTGTCAAAATTTTGGAAATTAAATGTTTTTAGTGAGTGTTTTGGACTAGCTAATGGCTTGGTAAATTAAACTAAAATTCACATTTGGCTTCTAAATTTAGAAGAATGTTTACACCAATTTTTCTCAGATTTTGAGTTGTTATAAACATTTTTATTATGTTCATTGGTTGAGATTCAATATGGTTATGCATCTAATATGAATATGCACTACTTTTAAAAATGCACAATCAAGTCACACCAAATATTTCTAGGCAAATTTTTTAGTTCATTCTTCATCATCCACCATTTCTAATGTCTTCCATATATTCCAAAATTGTGGTATGTGACAAATTTAGCCAAATTTATAGACTATTTTGTGTATAAATCCATGTCCAGGAATCAACCAGGGTACACAAAATGAAGCATAAAATAAAACATAAAAATACTTACAACAGAGGCACTTAGTCCTCACACTCAAAAGAAAGTAGCGGTGGAAAGAAGGATAATCCTAACGGGGCTTCAGCTCCACTCCAAAGGCAAACTCAACTCAGGTCTGAGCCTTGGTCTTCTAACTCCGTCTTCGACACAGAAACACTACACTTCTGGAAAGGGGAAAGATAGCAAGGTTGAGGGCAACCACCGTACTCAACAAGCCACGTCAAGGATGCAGACGTGCAAGGTGAGACAAAGAGTGGCTTGTGGCTATTTGCATAAATGCGGTTGAAAACCTTTCTAGTTTAAAACAGGAAAAAGTTAATTTATTAAGTCAGGATCAATTCTCCACTAAACAATGCTAAACCACGTTGAACAAGCCCAATCATTCCACCTAACTAGTTCCATTATGTCAAATTATTAAAGGTGAGACTAATCACGATGAATCTGGTCGATCGCCCATAATCGCGGGCACGACTATTTGAATAGTTCTACTATGATCAGAGGTGTACAACTGTACCCACATGACACAATCCACCGTATGTTACCGTGCCATGCCTGACACGTTACCATGCGAGTGATCATGACAAGACCCTTCGCATAACTCCCCTGACCAAGCGATACCAACTGAGTTTTCGCCTCTACCCCTAAATCCAGGGTAGGCAACCTGTTATTGATATGCCCTAGAGGCAATATGGAGATGTTGAATATGATGGTCAATGTTTATGTATTAATGACTAAACTGTTATTCTGTTCCATGAAATTAATAATTAGTATTGATCAATAAGTATGTGACTTATCATGAAACTCTTTATGTAATATAAATATATTTCTAAATGATCCCTGATCATATATCATATCTATAGAATGAATATGATTCTAAGATCAACACGTGTATTGATTGATGTGAAGGGTTACGTGGAAGCTACGATAGCTAATAACAAAAATTTTCTACCGTGTAAACCAGGAACACTTGCAAGTAAAGGTCGATAGATCGTTACAAATTGGAGTAGAGTGTAGCGGATTAGCCAATCAGGAGCTATCCGATCCGAAACAGTGTCAGCCGACGACAGCCGATTTGCCGATAGCCGATTCCCGCAAGCCGACAGCCGATTCCTAGGAACAGCCGATTCACCAATCAGCCGATTCACCGAGTAGCCGATTCGCCGAGTCGTCCGACCGCACTCGCGCGCCTCGCTCCGATGCGTCCGACCGCAGCCGATTCCACCACAGCCGATTCGTAGCCGACGAACAGCACCGCAACGTAGCAGCGCCTCTACCGGTATCCACACGTCCGGGAACAGAACGCCTAACACCCGTGTGCTAGCACAAGATGCAAGGCTAGGGTTTTGGCTCGGAGGTGGGGAGGGTTTCCGTGGAGATTGATCTCGCCGACTTCTGAAGCCGCGTGTGATCAGATTGATTCGGTTCCAATTGCATACATCGGCTCTCCACCCCTCACCCCTTTATATAGAGTTGCCGGTTGGGCCTAGAGGCCCATCGGGACTCTATTTTGAATCGGATCCTATCCGAATCTTGTAGAGTTGGCCGGCCGGACTTCGTAAGCCCATAGGACTTTATCCGATCGGATCCCTATCCGATCGAGCCATATCCCAGTCCAACTCGAATGCCTGTTCTTATCCCTTAAACGTGCGACCCTATAGGTTCAGGTATACTCGGTTTCGGCCCGAGTCGAACTCAGCTGATCGTCGGCTCGAGTCCAACTCAGCCGACTGTGGACCCCCGTTTTTGAGGACGAGGATCATTTGTGTTCATAGTACCATTTCCCTGGATCGAGTAGTTTGGTACCCACGAAGTACAGTATTGAATTATCAGGTGCAAAGTGCACGAATATTCTTACACCAAAAGTATTACAATAATAGGCCCGAAGGCAATATCCAATACATATAGGACCTACCGGTCCGGATACAATAAAAAACAGAAATTAGATAAGATAGAAGATGGAAGGCAGCGGCATGTCGATCGCTACAGGCAATGACTGGGGACTAAGACCTATTGCACTCCATTATCTTTATTCATCCCGGTAGTAAGCATAGGGGTCCTCCAGTTCTTCGTTTCCACCATCTGAAGGTTTGTGCGTATAGCAAGGGTGAGTACCCAACATACTCAGCAAGCCAACATGGAATGATGCACATGATAGGGTCATTCAAAGGGTGGTTGTGGTTTATTTGCACAAAGCCAATTTTTGCAAATCATTTCACAAATCTAACATCTAGCCAGTCAAGTTTTAGTTTCAGAGTATATTAAATCGGTGACGGTTCTGTCTGCCATCCATCGTGATACCAAGGATGGTTTCCCGTCTCTGGATCGTCATGGTTTTTCTGGGGAGTCTATCCCTTCTCGCAGGTCGAAAAGTTGAGTCCACCAGCTCACAAAATCATTATGCATACCAACCCATCATTTTAAAATTTATGAGTCTAGCCACAGGAGAAACTTGTCACGTCGCTCATTAACCGCGAGCATGGCTATTCGAATAGATTGATTTACTCACACTGCAGTGGACGTACACTTTACCCGTACTTCGCAACTGCTCATTGAATGAGCTTTCATCCCTCTATATGGGACGGTCACGGCAAAGCCTTTCGATAACCGCACTTTGGCAGTACCCGCTCCATGAACTTAAGTCCTCATGCACTCTAGCCGTCATTTCCTAGCAGTGAGAGGAGTTCTGGCGTTCCCGGGGTAAGAGAGAAAACTCACTTAATCTTTAAGTCATCGTTAAGTTCAGTTTATTATTCACATAAAGGCCTTTTGTCTTATCACAATCACGGGCACTCTACCATTGGTAGGCCCAGGACACTACCTATTGGTAGGTCCTTAACTCAACACCTACACCTGAACCACTATGCAGGGATACTGCTTCCGCTTGGCTATCTACTCCGCTAGGTCTATACCCATTCGAGAAGTACAGTTGTACTAGCTCGTTCTAAGTTGTAGTCTCATGGCTCGGTCCTTAATTGACCAGGGACGGTACTAGCCTTTGCCGGAATCCACCCAAATCTATCCATCCGCCCCAGTCTAAAAACATTGGTTTTTTCATTTTTGGTTTTCATAAAAACTCATTTCATCATCTTCTAGGCAATGTGGCGCTCATGTCTCCACATGCCGTATTCCAACTACCTTCCCTAAGGTAGCTACCCAAGCATATAGCTCTTTGTAAAAGTATGGGTATGCAAGATTCTAGTGTAAGCATGGCTAAGCATTTTACCGAAGATATCCTCCGGTTATATCACATCGAGGGTTACAAAGAATATTTCTAAGGGTAATCAACATCAAGGCATGGTATATCAAGCATAGGTATTCATTTGTGTATAGCATGCATGTTTTAAAGTTTAAATCAACATCATTTCGCAAAATAGGATCAATATGTTCAAACGGAAGTGTTGACTTGCCTTGCTCATACGTTTGTTGGATAGGGTCTTCAACGTAGTCAGTGCCTGCTTCCTCTGTTGCTATCCGTACGTGCGAAAAATCAATTGAATTCGATTCCTCTGTTGCTATCCGTACGTGCGAAAAATCAATTGAATTCGATTAGAATTCAATAAAAGTACCAAGAGATCGGAAAGAACCATAAAAACGACTCCAAATATTTAGTCTAAAATTTTAATCGAGTTTAGGCGAGAGTTTTGGGATGAAATCCGATTTAAAAAGCGAGTTTAGAATTTTTAGGGTTTTTGCAAAATACCGATCTAATTGAGTAAGGGAATAAACTTAAAAAGGCGTTGATCGAAATAATTGGTATTCAAAGTTTTGGAGGTCCGAATACCAAAAGAATATATTTTTAATGGTAAAAAGAAAATAGACAAACTCCGAGTAAAAACGACGCGAGAACGAGATCTCCGAAATTCCTATTTTTGAATTCTGAATTTGCACAGAGAAAACACACGAGGAAACAATATAATTTTGCCCAAATATTTTTCCAAATATTTCCCAAATATTTTTTCTAATTTTTCTAGATTTTTCCAAAAAAATTTTCCTGTTTTTCTCTTTTTCTTTTCTTTCTTTTTTATTTTCTTTCCCTTTCTTTCCTTTTCTTTTTCTTTCTTTTTTTCTTTCCTCTACCCTTCCTGTTCACTCTCTCTCCTCTACCCCCTCCGTCTACCCCGTTCCTTCTCCCACACATCCGGCTGCGACCGGACGGCGGTGAGGCGGCAGGGCGGCGACGACGACGGCACGGCGGCACGCGGTGGGAAAAACGGCGGGGACGGCGGCTTACCGAGCGGCGGTGGCATGGCAACGCGCGGTGGCGGCACGGCGACGGCGCGGTGGCGACCCGCGGCGACGGCGCGGCGGTGGTTGCGGCGAACGGCGACGAACGGCGGTGGGGAAAGAGAGGGAATGGGAGAGGTGAGGCGCGGTGGGGTGGGGAGAAAATGGGAGGGCTTGGTCCCCTTTTATAGGGCTCCGACGAGAGAGAAGAAGGGGCACGGGCGCGGCGCGAAAGGACGGCGGGGTCCGAGCGCGGGCGGTGCGTGGCACGCGTGGGGCGGCGGGGTCCGGGCGCGAGGTGGGGCCGGGCGCGCGCGCACACGGGGTGGGTCGCGCAATGGCGGTACGGCGTCGAACAGGTGGCGCGCAATGAACAGTGACATTTTCAAATTTCCCGATTTGATTTCCTAATTTCCCATTTTTTCCTTTCACCTCTAAAATTTAAAATAAAATCTAGCACACCCAAAATTAAGTTGTAAAATATGTTTTCAACCTTTTCACCTACTTTTATTAAAATAAAAATATATTTTACATATTTAATTTAATTCTTTTTCCTAAATTCCAGAAAATCCAGAAAATGTGATTTTGATTCGAAATAATTTCTAGACTTCATATATATCCTTTAAAAATATTTAATCACTCATTTTGTTCACTAATTAATATTACTCCACCACAAAAATAATGTTTTGAATCAAAGTATATTTTTAGAGTGTATTTTGTAAATCCACTTCCCTTTTCTATTTTATATTAAAATTTTCAACTCTAAACTTTGAAATTTTTCTCCCCATTGGAATTTCAAATCATTTGAATTTTCTCAAACACCGAGATGAATCACTCACTTATAAATTTTATGCAACAAAGCTGGCAAATAAGAAGCAATAAACATGATGAGAAGCAATGATCCAAAAGTTATTGTGAGTTCCGATTTTTAATTTCCAGTTTCAAATTCTTCAATTTTCAGGGTGTTACACTAACCGTCGGCTCGAGTCCAACTCAGCCGATCTGTCAACAGCGGCGCCTAGCAGCACATATTGACACCATAGTATACAAGAATATAATATCGGCTCTGAACCTGTAATGAGTACACAAATCCCTTGGCCTCATGATACCAATTAAGCTATAGGCAAGATGTGTGTGCCATCCCTTCAATAGTTTAACCATTCACTCGAACGGTATTGAATTATCTGTCTGTTGATTGACTCCTCAATCAACTTGGCATGGCCATGCACTTCCATAATCCATTACCTCGAGGGGCCCAGAGATATCTCTCCCAAAGGAGGGGCAAATTCCATCTTGATCACTCACATCCCACTCCATGTTTCATAGCAAACCCGAAGACTACTTTTATAACTACCCAGTTACGAAATAACGTTTGGTAGTCCCAAAGTAGACTACTACATATGTTGAAATCCATGATGATCTCAGGTCTAAGGACTTTGTACCAACACTACCTGAGACCAACTAATGGCACATTAAATCCTGTAGTGCCTCATGGTGGGTCTATCCAACAATGTGTTCTCTAACACATATCCACGTATATTGATTTGGTATCTCCATACCATGATCTATGAGACATGATCATCAAACAATAAACATGCCGATCTTAGAATCATATTTGTTCCAACAATATGACATAAAATCAGAGATCGTTTAGAAATAGATTCATACATATAGAGTCTCATAAATAAGTCACGTACTTATTGATCAATACAAGTTGTCTATTTCATGGAACTGAATAACACTTAATTCATTTATACACAAACATTGACCATGATATCCAACATCTCCATGTTGCCTCTAGGGCATATCACTAACATGATGATTAACTCTGCAGAGTTTGTACAGCTTTACTCACATGATATGAATACTCTAGTTTGTTTTGAGTTTGCAAGACTCTATCACACTCTTGACGTTGAGTGCGATCTAGAGGTGATAACGTAGCCTTTACACTACTTAGTCCCTAGCCTTGCACTAGCATGATATGTGTTTCCTCCATCCTAGGTCATACTGTAAATGTGACCTAGAACCGTTAAGTGGTGTGCCCATGCCTTAAACTTAAGGCCGTGGTGGTGGACACGACAGGAATCCATCCACGTGGCACGATATCATTGTATTGGATAGACTGAGTTGCCTAAACTATCACATCGGCGGTAAGTAGGAAGTTCCTATGGGTTATCCGAACCCATACACTTCGGCCTACCTAATAAATTGCTAGGTGCTAAATAGATTACTCAGCTAAGGCTATCCCATACTAGCACATGTAGATGTACAGTATACACAATGAATGACATGTAACCCATACACTTCGGCCTACCTAATGCAAGGCTAGGTGCTAAATAGATTACTCGGCTAAGGCTATCCCATACTAGCACATGTAGATGTACGGTATACACAATGAATGACATGTAGTTCAGTCCTTAATCGACTCGGGCAAACACTCACCCTATCGGTATACAAATACATCAATCGCTTACAACTTGCCGCCCAAATTTAAAATCAGGTTTTATTTTATTTTATTCACAAATATTCAGAGGTTCACCTCTGGTACAAAATATTCAAAAATGATTTTCAAATACAATAATATTTAATCCATAACCATGTCTTAGTTTACTACTTGAGCAAGGCTAAGCATATCACTTCCATAAAGCATAGCATATTTTTATATGAGTACTTTAATTTATTCCCTTGGATTCAAAACAGCAAGGAAGTAATTTTCAAAAGGGGTTCATGCATTTTCAGAACATAGCTACGAATCATAGGTTCAAATTATCTATAGAGTAAAATACGCATGCAACTTTATAAATAAATCATTTAGCCAGAAAACATAGGAGCAATGTGTTCAAAGGAGGGGAAAGAACTTGCCTTGGTCTAGAGATAAGTTAGCACACAATCCACTCCTCTGTCGTTTGTGCAGTAATCTAAGAAAAACACACGTCATGCAATTAAACACCGAAATATACGAAAACACAAAATACTCTAAAATGCATGATTTTTGTACATTGAGTAGGTACTGGTCTAATATAAATGTAGGTGAAAGAATTTTTAATTTATCTTATCTCGTTTAGGAGTATGTATTTTTGAAGTTTTATCGGCTTATAGCAGTTTAGGGTTATGTGCGGTTTGGACAATGCTCTTAAACTTTGATTTTTACTAATTTGAATTTTCAGGGGCAAGGGAATACATTTTATAAGTCTAACACAATTGGTTTTACAATTATTAGAGTTATTATGAATTTCTAATGGGTTTTACAATCTGTTCTAGGTACATAGGGGTCCTTGTGTGCTTAACTTAGGAAGGGTATATTCAGAATAGGTTCTAAGTTGTTAGGGGTGACTAAGAATAAATACTTTAGTTAATCAAATTTAGTCCAAGATCTTAGAATTTAAATTCTTTTACTACCTACTTTGTAAATTAGGAAGTGTTCAATGTTAGTCCCTTAACATTTTAACCTCTAAATTGTTATATGAGCTATGTGTACTATGTTTTGGTAACTAGGAATAGATTATAAGGATCCACTGGTCCATCATGTTTTATCTCAATCCACTTAATGCTAAAGGATATATACATTTTCTTTATACACATATATTTTCCTAATGTTCAATTTCTATTATAGTGTTTAGTACCTTAGTGGTCTAATTAGAGTTTATTTGTATTTTTAGGGGGTGAGTTGCCATATTTTACTTCATCTAATTAAGACTTAGTTCACACAAAACGGACTTAAAATGAATTTTCTACCATCTTTTTATAAGTTGAGGTGCATATCTAAGTTGTTTATTCATTATATAAATATTTAAGTGATTTTATTAATTCATTATATAAATATTTAAGTGATTTTATTGTACAGTAGGATATGTTTTTATTTTTATTTTACATTTTGAATGTATGTATTTTGATGGTGCTACAGAGCTTTTTTTTTCTCAAAAAGGGCTTAAAATGAATTCTATATAAATTCCAAGTTTCAGCCTACCTAAATCACATTATTTCAACTTTAATAGTTTTAGGAGTATTTGACACCAAATGATTATATGTTTTATTTTTCCTAAACATAGTGAGTAAGTCGGTGGATCTGTAAAATTTGAGTTTGTTTTAAATTGAATTTTCTATGTATTTTATAACCTTGGGCAATCTCTATGTGGGATTTAACTTAGAAGAATTTTAGAGGCAAAATTAGTACAGTGAGTGCTAAGCTTTATGGTTTTATGCTAAAGTCCACTGTCTAAGAATCTATAGAAATTTGTCCCATTCAAAAATGTGTTCAAATGAATTTTATATGGATTTTATAAGTGCCTCAAGCTTTCAGCAAAAGTATATGGTTCACTGCTCATTTTCTTTTATTTTTCAGAATTTACTGTTAGGGGGGTCCACGGGTGCAGTGACATGGCTACTTTGCAAAAAGGCCCTCGGTGTTCTTAATAATAGAACCCAAAGCCCTTAACACGTGTGGGGTTAGGTTTTTATTAAGAGCCCTCGATGTTTTCACATTTTACAAATAGGTCCTGGGTTCACATGTTATATAGGGACACTTTGCAAATATAACCCTACAAGTTTTAAATTCCCTTCTAATCCGCTCTTTGGCGCTAATGATGTGGGACCCATCTGTCATTTGCTCGGGGAGGTTAAGAGGGCAGCCAAGGCAGAGCCTCATCGGCCGGCGGGCATTGTCGGCAGCGCCGATGATGAACGAAGGCCGATCTTGGCGAGCGACCTAAACAGAAGATGTAGAGGGGCTCTTGTGGAAGCTGTAGATGGTCTCCTCGCAAGGAACGGTGGCCGGTGTCAGCGGCGACGACGGCGCAAGCGGTGGTAGTTCTCGGGTTGCTGGTGCATATAGCGTTGAGGCCCCGTTTTAGTTGGTTTGATGCATGCATAAGGTCTCGTAGGCTTACCCGACATAGCACAATGGTCGGCGAAGCTCGGTTGGCAGTGGCGCCTTTAGGAACAGCTCGACGGTGGTCGACGACAGTGCTTCCTCGGCGGCAGCTTGCTCTGGTCAATGCGCGGCTAGGAGAGGATGTCCAAGAGCTTAGTGGGGTCCCAGATGAGAAGTATGCACAAGGAATTGGATGGAAGCTCACCAAGGCGACAGTAATCAGCGGTTGAGCTCGCCGGGCGGAGTGGAAGAAGATGACATCGATCTGGCATCTTCGGACTTTGTGGCTTCGCGTGCTAGGGCCACGAGCTCTTGGTAAGGTGGCGATCATGCTAGGAAAGTGGCTCGCTCGGACTTCCACCGTGCAGCGAGAACGCGACGCGCGGCGGTGAACCGGTGCCGATGGCGATGGTGACCGCGACGCCGTGGACTCAACCTATGCAAAGTGTGAGAGAAAGGCATGAACGTGTTAGGCATTGTAAGGGGATCACGTTTCTAGGGTTGGTTTGCGGCGGCACTCACCGGATCAAGGAGGAACCCTATCGAACACTTGAGGCCGACGGCAAGAAGTGCTTGTTCCCGACGTCTCCGTGATGACTCTCTCGGTTTTTCTTCGTGGAACGTAATGAGGAAATGGTGTAGAACATGGGGGCGAGAGGGTTTTTCAAATGGGAGAGATTGAGCTGGCACCATGCGGTTTAGGTGTTGTGTGATGGTGCTGACACGTGTCCTTCTTCCCTCCTCCTGGCTTCTCCTTGAGCGGTGGGGGCATTCTGCACATTGGATGGAGCGAGCCTCACTGGCTGTCCAGTGGGGCCAGTTCGTGGAAGGCTAGGCAAGGGAGAGGAGTAAGGGTGAAAACTTGAGTATATTTGATTTGGGTTAATTTTCGGATTATCTTCCTCCCTAGTTCTATAGTTTAACCTGTGGTCATGGTAAATTTATGAAATTTTTACTGGAGGTGGATGCTCATTCCTAATTCCATTTTCTTTCGTTGCACTGAAAAATTCTTAGTGGTTTGTTCTTAGAAATTAGATAAAAATAGGGTATTTTGAAATTAGTTTGAATTTTTAGAGGGCCAAAACAGGGGAGAAAAATTCTAGAAAAATTATATTTATTCATGGTTTTCATCCTAGTATTTGAATAAAATATTATATGTATATACTTATGTGCATCTTATTGATCTTTTAGGCAAGTTATTGTTTTGGTCGATTAAAGACATTAATTAGCCTAATGCTGGTCTATTTTGTCCCATTTGGTTGGGGTATTGTTAACACCTAAATTTGGTAATTGAATCCCTGAGTCCTGGCAAGGAAGAAGCAGAATGGGATCGGCTGGTTTGACAGAGAAACAGAGGCCGCATCGGCTGAGAAGCGATCGGCTTTAAAGCCAGTCAGCTAAGGTTGAATCGGACAAGAGCGGTCGATAGCCGATTGTTCAGAGAAGATAAAACCGTTTTTGGTGCAGATGTTTGAAGATAAATAGAAGATTCGGTTATCAGTTTGTGCGTTAAAAGATATTGCCATATATGGATAGAGTCCTGTAACGGCAATTGTATCTGTAAATAAGGAGTTTGTTTAAACTGTTTATTGTAATGCGGCGTGGGTCCTTCTCGGGATATCGTCGTATTTTAAATAGTAGTGTAGATAGAGTCCATGGTCTGTACAAATAATGTCATTTTGGGTATAAATAGGACCCGAGACCCCCTGTAAATCAGACAATCAATCAATCAAACAACTTTCGGCGCATCGGCAAACCTTTTCTTCAGACGAGCAATTGATTTGGCTACGGGCTGCATCGTTTCGATCCCAAAATCTAGGTAAATGCTTGTCATTAGTGGTATGTTCTCATATTGACATATTAGATTCAGGGGTTTATACTGCGCTATTTACCATATATCACATATAAACTTGGGCAATGTTTAGAACTATCCTGCCATTGGCCAATTCTATCAAGAACCCGTAGCCGATAGGGATAGATCCAAAGGTTAGGCTAGTTTATATGCGGTATCCACCGTCTCGAGAGGTATAAATCAGCTACAATAGATCAGGTTGTTCTTTTTATACTTAATGCTGCATCAACATTGAACTATTAAGTCGTTTTTAGAACTTTCAATGATCTATTCAGTTAGATTTATATGTTTAGAGATAGTGCCGGGGTTTCAGCCGGCCTTATCTGCCCTGATATATTTTTAGTATATTTATTACTAGATTTATGTTAGGACTGCCTCTTATATTAAGATCTCATTCTTGTCGGACATCATAAGCCGAAATCGGCCTGCTATCAACAGCCGACGGCCGATTTCCCAGGCTAAGCATATCTGGTTCAAGAATGATATCTTTTCATAAGAATCATCGGAGTACTAGCCGATCCATAGTTAGCTTTCCAGTATCGGTTAGGTTATCAATACATATATTTATTATCCTTTACTGTATTTGGGTTAAGCGGCTGATGCTGTCTAGGTATAGCCGATCAATTCTAGTCGCTTGGCTTAAATATATTTTGGGATAGCATATATATACTCATGGATTCCCTTAGCCGATCCAGTGGGGATCTAACCTAACACTTAATGCATATGTCTTTGTTTTTCTTGTTGGTTAACAGATCAAACCAATCGGCACGCCCGTACTGCATAGGCGCGAGAAGGACTCGCACCGGAGCTGCGCATCTCCCGACTAGCGCGTGAGAGAAATTTCTCGTAAACATGCTTCTTGGCACGCCCGGTGGGACTTTCCCTGTCGACTCGGCTAGGATGCATTGGCTCAGCCAACAAGATGGTCGACTCCAAGAGCTTCAATGTTTCTTAGGACAACATCGTGCCTGTGAAGATGGAGCAGTTATCGGCTAAGCAGCAAACCGATTCCAAGAAGATGGTGGAAGAGCTCCAGGCCAACTACTTACAATCATTCACCCAAACCAGATCCGGGGTTGTACGTCAAAAGTACAAGTTCAGCATGGACGAACTCAAGGCATCCTCCTCCAGTGGATCAAAAGGCAAACAAAAGGAGGAGGAGCCGATTCAGGAACAAGATGATTCGGCCCTGCATACCTTGCAAGACCAGATCGATTCGGCCGTCCATCACGCGCTGGTCAACCAGAGTAGCATCCTTGTCAACACTCTCAACAACATGATCGCTACCGTGGTCGACGCCAAGATAGCCGACCAGCTGCAACGGGGGCTGACGTACTTCACAAACGGCCAGTTTCCTGGTTACAGGATGTTGGTCACCCAGAATCGGCCGATCCCACCGCCAACACAACCAGGGCCGCTAGGAGGGGTCCTCGGCCAGCCGAATCCAACTGAATCGGCTACAAGTCCAGTGATTACCATGCTGAACCGATAGCAACCACTGTCCCAGGATCAGATCGCTAACATGTTCAACGACAATCGGCAGTCAGAGCCGATTGCCCAGATTGACCTAGACAGACGGTACAACGCCGGTGGCCGACAGCTGTTCCCGGGACCACCAACGCCACCACCGGCGCATCGGTCACCTCCTGCTGATCATCCACTCCACTACCAGTATCAAAGAGGCCGTCAAGATCATCACTGCAGGCCTCAGACACCACCACCGCTGTATCGGCAAGCACCCGCGCCATATGACCCATATGAGCCGATACAGCAGGACAACCGGACTTGGGCCGATCTGATTACAGATGTCATGCGCGATCAATTCGGCCTCAAGCCAAAGGACTCAGGGAACATGTATCGGTATCCCTATCCAAAGCATTTCGAGCGGATTCCGTTGCCCAACCGATACAAGATCCTAGATTTTTGAAGTTCTCAGGGCAGACAACGTATCAACCTACAAGCATGTTAGCTGATTCTTGGCGCAGTGCGGCGAAGCATCGGCTACAGACGCCTTGAGAGTCCGGTTGTTCCCTCTGTCTCTTTCAGGATCGACTTTTACCTGGTTCTCCTCATTGCCTTACAACTCAATTCAGAGCTGGGCCGATCTCAAAAAGCAATTTCACAGCTACTTTTACTCCAGCAACCATGAAATGAAGTTATCGGACCTCACCAGTATCAGGCAAAACCACAATGAATCGGTTCAAGAATACTTCCAACGCTTCAGAGAGATGAGGAACCGATGCTACAGCCTGGTGCTATCGGACGCCCAGTTGGCCGATTTGGCCTTTCACGGCTTGATCGCGTCGATCCGAGAGCGGTTCTCTATGCAGGACTTCGACAGCCTAGCCCACTTGGCGCAGAAGGTGACGACCCACGAGCAGCGATTCCACGACACCAGGAAGGCCGTCAAAAACATAACTCAAGTCGTCGTTGAATTAGACTACGATTTCAATGACGATGACGCAGAAGTGGCAGCAGCCGAATGGGCCAAGAACAAAAAGGCCATCGTCTGCCAATGGCTACTGAAGACGGCCAAAGAAGAAAGATACGACTTTGACATCACTAAAGCCGATAGGATTTTTGACTTGCTGCTCAAGGAGAAACAGATCCAGCTCCCTAAAAACCACGTGATCCCATCGGCCGAAGAACTAAAGAAGAAGAAATATTGCAAGTGGCACAACTCCACATCCCATGCCACTAACGATTGCAAAGTCTTCAGGCAGCAAATCCAGTCGGCAATTGAGGTCGGGAAATTGAAGTTTGCCCCAAACTGGCCCCAAACGAGCCGGTCGACAGAACAGAATGGCGCACGGCTTAGTCCATCAATCGGGGCAAGGACAAAGGCGAGCCGACTGAACATCACGTTACGCCAAGCAACATGGTGCGCCCCGTTACCAGATCAGCTAACCGATGGCCGTCCATGACGACAGCCGACACTGCCCTCAGCACCGGTCTCGGCGGGAAGAAGCTCGCGATGAAGCACCTCGTCGGCGTGAGCCGGAATCCCAAAACCGCCGGTACGAGGCAAGCGACAATAGTGCCAATCCGCATTGGCATTGTGATTTTTTCAGGTATTGCTGGGAATCCGGCATGAGGCTGCCGACACTAGACGACTGCCCAGCATGCAACGATCGCCACGACGACGAGCACAGGAGCTCATCGGCTGTAAGCCCAACCCGGTTCGTCCCTAGAGCCATTTGGCTAAATCAGAGGCGACGGTCCGTCCATGATCAGCTCGGCGCAATCCATCAAGACTTCTTCGTCGATGTAGACAACAACGACAACAACCGCGACGACGAGGAATCGGCCAATCCCCAATGGTGCCCGTTCGATCTCTTCACAATGACGCAGAAAAGAAGAGTTCAACGACTCAAGCGTGAAGGGAGAGAACATGAAGTCCGGCAAATGATCCAAGAACAGGGCCGTCGGCTGGGTAAGATCAAAAGGCGATGGGTTCCCAAAGAGAAAACCGCCACAGCCGACGAGGAGCAAGCCCAGCAGAGTCCAGCCGATCAAGCCAGGAGGGCAGCCAAAGGGAAAGGCAAAGTTTCTACATCGATCAACATGGTGTTCATATTGCCAGCCGAATTCAGTGCTCCTGAAGCCGATGCAGACACCATTGAAGACTTGGCGAAACTAGCAATCTCATCGAACCAAGCTATTTTCCACAAACCCGAGGGGACCGAAAATCGACATCTAAAGCTGTTGTACGTTAAAGGATTCGTCAACGGCAAGCCAATGTCCAAGATGCTAGTTGATGGGGGAGCCGCAGTCAACCTAATGCCCTATGCAACATTTAGAAAACTAGGTAAAGGAGCCGAAGACCTGATAAAGACCAATATGGTGCTCAAAGACTTCGGCGGCAACCCATCAGAAACCAAGGGCGTCCTGAATGTTGAACTGACCATCGGCAATAAGACCGTGCCCACAACATTCTTTGTCATCGACGGGAAGTGGTCTTACAGCCTGCTGCTTGGAAGGGACTGGATACACGCCAATTGTTGCGTTCCTTCTACAATGCATCAGAGCCTGATCCAATGGGACGGCGACAAGATTGAGATCATACCAGCCAACAGGTCAGTTAGCGTCGTCAGTTCCGATTTGCCGCTTTGGGAAATCGAGGGCATCGATTGTTTGTCTGGAAAAATCTGGCAAGCCGATTTCCTAAATGTGTCCAATTCCACAGTACAACCGATTGGAGATGATGAGCCGCAGCTGCTGCTTTGAACAAGACATGGTGGAGGGCTCAACCGTCTTCGGCATGAACACCGCAGACGAAGATGATGGCAAGTTAGGGGCAAGGCTTCACGTCGGCTGATGAATTAGAAGAAATTGACATCGGCTTTGGTGACAAACCGAGGCCGACGTATATTAGCAAAAATCTATCTCCCCATTGTAGATCCCAGCTTATTGATTTGTTAAAAGAATATAAAGATTGTTTTGCTTGGGAGTACTTCGAGGTGCCTGGCCTTAGCCGATCAATAGTGGTCCATCAACTGCCGATTAAGGCAGGCTATCGGCCATTCAAACAGCCTCCCATGAGGTTTAAGGCTGATATGTACGATGCAATCAAAGCCAAAATCACTTGGCTATACGATGCGGGATTCATTCGGCCTTGCCGATACGCCGAGTGAGTCTTGAACATTGTCCCAGTGTTGAAGAAAAAGGTAAACTTAGGGTATGCATCGATTTCAGAGATCTAAACAAGGCCACCCCTAAGGACGAATACCCAATGCCAATAGCCGATTTGCTCGTGATGCTGCTTCAGGCCACAAGATTATTAGTTTTATGGACGACAATGCAGGTTATAATCAAATATTTATGACTGACGAAGACATCCACAAGACTGCTTTTCGGTGTCCTGGCGCAATCGGCTTGTACGAATGGGTGGTAATGATATTCGGCCTAAAGAATGCTGGGGCAACATATCAACAGGCCATGAACTACATTTTTCATGACATGATCGGCTCACTAGTAGAGATCTACATTGATGACGTAGTTGTAAAGTCCAGGGAGATAGAGGGTCATATAGCTGATCTGAGACAAGTGTTAGAGCGGACGAGGAAATATGGCCTGAAGATGAATCCACTTAAGTGCGCGTTCGGCGTATCGGCTAGGCAGTTCCTGGGATTTCTTGTTCATGAAAGAGGAATTGAGGTTACGCCAAGGAGCATAAATGCTATCAAGACAATTTAGCCTCCGAAGGACAAGAAACAACTCCAGTCGTTGATCGGCAAGATACATTTCATTAGGCGATTCATAGCCAATCTCTCAGAAAAGATGGAGCCGTTCACACCACTGCTTCGGCTGAAAGCCGATCAAGCATTCACATGGGGGGCAGAGCAACAAAAGGCTTTGGACAACATCAAGGATTATCTGAGTTCCCCTCCAGTTCTAATGCCTCCACAAAAAGGTGTACCGTTTAAGCTGTACCTATCAGCCGATGACAAGTCAATCGGCTCTGTTTTAATCCAAAAAGTTGAGGGCAAAGAAAAAGCCATCTTCTATCTCAACCGACGGTTACTAGACGCAGAAACAAGGTATTCGCCTGTGGAGAAGCTATGCCTATGCCTCTATTTTTCATGTAGAAAGTTAAGGCATTATCTGCTATCCAACGAGTGCACAATAATCTGCAAAGCCGATGTAGTTAAGTACATGCTATCGGCTCCAGTGTTGAATGGAAGAATTAGGAAGTGGATTTTTTGGCTAACAGAGTTTGATTTGAGGTATCAGGCACCCATGGTAGTCAAAGGACAAGTTATAGCCGATTTTATTGTGGAGCACAGAAATGACTCGATCGGCTCAGTGGAAATTATGCCTTGGACTTTGACATTTGACGGCTCGGTTTGCACCAACGGCTGCGGTATCGGCTTAGTCGTTATTTCACCCAGGGGCGAGTTTTGAATTTGCTTTCGCTATCAACACCCACGCTACAAACAACCAAGCCGAATATGAAGCCATCCTTAAAGGATTACATCTACTCAAGGAAGTTGAAGCCGACACCATCGAAATAATGAGAGATGCACTGTTGGTCATCAGCCAATTATCAGGAGAATACAAATGCAAAAATAACGCGCTGATGGTCTATTATCAGCAATGTCGGGAATTAATGGACGGTTTTTGACTAGTTACTTTGAAGCATATCCCCAGAGAGCAGAACACAGAAGCCAATGATTTAGCTCAAGGGGCATCGGGCTATCGGCTGATATTGAAAGAGATTGACATAGAGGTTGATGTCATTATAGCCGATGATTGGAGGTTTGAAGTTTATAGCTATCTCAAAAACCCCTCTCAATCGGCTACAAGAAAATTATGATACAAGACGTTAAGATATGTTTTGCTCGATGAAGATCTGTACTATCGGACGATTGATGGTGTGCTACTCAAGTGTTTGGGAGCCGATCAGTCCAAAGTGGCCATCGGAGAAGTGCATGAAGGGATCTGTGACACGCATCAATCAGCCCACAAAATGAAGTGGCTGCTTCGCCAAGCAGGATATTTCTGGCCGACAATGCTGAAGGATTGTTTCAAGTATTACAATGGTTGCCAGGATTGTCAGAAATTTGGCGCCATACAACGAGCACCAGCGTCGGCTATGAACCCAATTATTAAGCCTTGACCGTTCAGAGGATGGGGCATCGATATGATTGGCCAGATCAATCCACCCTCAAGCAAAAGGGCATAAATTTATTCTGGTGGCGACAGATTATTTCACAAAATGGGTGGAGGCAGTTCCTCTGAAGAAAGTGGATTCTAAAGACGCAATCGAGTTTGTCAAAGAACATATTATCTACCGATTTGGCATCCCACAAACGATAACAACAGACCAGGGATCTATCTTCGTATCGGATGAGTTTGTTCGGTTTGCCGACGGCATGGGGATCAAGCTACTTAATTCTTCGCCGTACTACGCACAGGCCAACGGGCAAGCCGAAACTTCAAATAAAAGTTTGATTAAATTGATTAAAAGAAAGATCTCTGAGTATCCCAAACAATGGCACAGCCGATTAGCCGAATCACTGTGGGCGTATCGGATGGCATGCCATGGATCAATTTAAGTCCCTCCGTACAAGCTGGTCTACGGGCATGAGGCGGTGCTACCATGGGAAAGCGTCATCGGCTCAAGGCGCATTCAACTACGGGATCAACTCACGGTAGACGATTATTATCACTTGATAGTGGGCGAATCAGAAGACTTAGTTTTATCCTGGATGAGGGCCTTGGAAAAAGTTACAATGGATAAAGAACGAGTAGCCAGACATTATAATAAAAAAGTGGTGCCTAAATCTTTCGAGGAAGGCGAACTCGTTTGGAAATTGATACTGCCGATTGGATCTAGGGATAACAAATTCGGCAAGTGGTCATCAAATTGGGAAGGGCCTTTCAAGATCCACAAATGCGTCTCTAAAGGAGCTTACATGCTAGAAGGGTTAGACGGAGAAGTATTTGGAAGGGCTCTTAATGGAAAACACCTGAAGAAATACTACCCAAGTGTATGGATCAACTCATGATTCGGCTCTGGTTGCTTAGCCGATTTATGACAGCCGATGTCTTGTTTTCAATAAGGCATCGCCTTTAGGCATTTTTATGCAACATTTTTCCCTAAGTTTTGTACGGTCGGCCAACGATTGGCCGATAGCGACGGCAATGAGGTGCAAATGGCTTGGATTCACAATTTTGTCGACACTGAAGCTATCAACAAAATTTGGGGGGCATATACATACACGAGCCGATTACCAAATTGGGTGTCAGGAAATTTTAAATTTTTTAAGCTTCGATATAAAGGCGTTTTAAGTGATTGGGATCGGCGACCATAATTCAGGTGCTAAGATCGACGGTTGTGGTGTGGTTTCGAAATCGGCAAACGTGACGTGACACGAACGGCTAGGGCCGATTTCAGCATAAGCAATTTAGAATTGACAGTCATACCAAGATAGTACATGCGGCCGGAGCCGATCTCGAACACAGTTGCAAAAAATTGACAAGTTATACTAAACAAGGCAAGAGCCAGAGCCGATTACAAAATTTGAACAGTTGATCAGAGTTAAAGCCCATTACAAAAGTTCGACGGATATATTAAATAAAGCAGTAGCCGATTTCAGAATACTGAAATATTACTAGGGAGTTCATTTCTTCAGGAAATCGGCTATAGCCGCGGCGCCGTCCGCCGATCGGGTCCACCTCCTCGATGGCCTTGACGTCGTCGGCCTCGAACCCGACCACCGGCCGAATGCCTTTCACCAAGTCCGGAGATGCGCCATGGCCTCCTTGATACTTTTACGTTGAGCATTGATTTCGGCTGGCAGCCCGGCCATATACTCCTTGTGGACGTCGATCTCGTTCATGACTTGAACGAGATCGGCCATCAGCTGGCCCTGGCGCGAGACGAGCTGCTCGAGCTTGGCCGCCGGCTCGATTTTCAAGCGGTCGAAGGCGGCCTTATGACCCTCGATGGCTTCCTTGGTCGACTGGAGGGTTGCCGACCGCATCTGGCTTTCACGACGGTCGGCTATTCACTGCTGAGCCCGCTCGTATTTGAGCTGGTGGGCTTCGAAGAAGGTGGCCGGCACGATGGCGTCGGCTAGAGCTTTCGGCAGCTGGCCTTGGATCTCCCTAAAGCGTGCGCCGATCGAGCCGCTGTCGACTACCAGCGCGTCCAGTGAAGTCTCCAGCCGATTGCCGATATCAGCTAGGCTAGCCCTCAGGTCCTCGGCCGGCGTCACCAGCGCCTCCTCGCCGATCTCGCCAGACTCCTCGAACTCCAACAAGTCAAAATTGAGGAGGTCGGCTATGTTCTGCAAAGAAAACATGATTAGAAAAAGTTGTTGAGTTGGCAAAGCCGATCATAAAATTTAGTTGGCTTACCTTGGGCACCAGGGTCGGAGCAACTGGCTCGGCTAGTTCGCCGCTTGCAGCCATCGGGGCCTCATCATCGGCGCCATTGCCACCGCCCGCGGCAGTCACAATGTGCCCACTGGACGCCTGGGGGCAGCCGACGGAGATCGTGGGGGCTGCAAAAGAAAGGGTTAGCGGTCAAGTCGGCTGAGTTTTGTAAATCAAATTGCAAGGGATGGTTACCGATTGTACGTGACGTGGAGTGCGGCCAGCCAATTTCTTGACCTGAGAGGGATTGTTCGGTCAGATGCAAGCGATTTCATCATAAGGCCGAATTTGTTGAGACGAGAGCTTGCCGGCCGATTTTTCACGGGGGGACTCGGAACTGGCGGGACGTCGGCTGGAGTGTTGACGGATTCTTGGCTCGAGCTCTCGGATTCAGCCGCCGCTCCAACAGCCGCCGGCATCTCCTCGCTAGCGATGGCGTCGTCAAGAAACTACGCGACGCTCGAGTCCAAGGGGGGAAGGCTGTCGGCTGGCGTGATCGGCTTCTTCTCCTTCAGCTTCATGGGGGAAGGCGCGGCCGATGGCTGTGCGGGAGGCGCAACCCTTTTCTTGTGAGCGATTGGCTCACGCACTTGCCCACGCAGTAGGGACGCTAGTTTTGACGTGTTCCAGCCGATCGCCGATGGAATAAGGCCACCCCTATCCAGAACACCTAGGCGGTATTCGATGGGGATCCCGGAGTCGCTCACGGTCGACCGTTCCATCTCGGTCTCCTGCAAACCAGAGGGCAAGTGTTAATCGGCTACATCGGCCGATGATAAGAAAACAAAAATCATTTGGAGTTTAAAACTTACCGAGGGGATTTCTTGGGGCAGGTGCAGGTCAACGTAATAAGATGACCGCTGGTGGAAGATATTTCGCTTGATTTCGGCCCACCATTGGTCGTAGGCCGCGCTTTTCTTGAGCGCCAGAATCATCTCGCCAATGCTGCCGAGGGGAGGGCCGGCTATGTTCAGCAGCCGATGCATTATCAGTTCTTGGCTCACAACTCCCCTCGTCTCAATCTTGTCGGCATAATAGAAGCCGATGGGCAGTTGCCCAAGACCAAAATGCCTCGCAGCCGACGCCGGGTAGTAAAATTCGTAACTTTTGGCCACTGATTGGCCCTGGTGGATCCCGGTCGACAGGATGCAGGGGGTCAGAGCGGCGATGAACAACTCCCTGCACCTAGGGTTGTCGGTTGAGTTGATGTCTTCCCAGTTGAAATCGGCCGGCAACTCGAACAGTGCCTGATCCCGGTAAAAGTACCATGTGCGGTTCTCACGCGACAGCCCGTCGTACATGGTGATAAACCATTCGGCCAGCAGGTTGGCCGATTGCTTTGAGGCTGCATGAGCAGCCGCTGCTTCTCCATAGCTCATGCATCTGGTGGTGGTGATCTCGTTGTCGTCTTCGTCTTCGATCGGCTCCAATCTTGGGAAAGCGGCCTCAGTCAGGGGGAGCCGACCGGCTATTTTCTGGGTCGCCAGCACCAGCCAGATTTGTAGAAACCACCAAGGGCCGCCGGTGTTGACAGGGGCGTTGGCGGCTATCTTCGCGGCAGCTTGATTCAACATCTGGTACATGTAGTCGAGGAGATATTTCCCCAGCACGAGCTTGTTCCCATCGGCTAGGGATTCGGCTACGACCTGCCAGTTGGCGGTCGGCCCGCAGCTCAATCCACAGAACAAGAACTTTTCTAGCCACATCATGAGGAACGCGGCGTGTTCCTTGTGGCCAACCGATCCATCCTTCATGTTTTGAGCGACGTAGCCGCTCCACCCGCCGATGGCTTTGGTTTTGAATTGGTGTTGCCCCTTTCGGTTCAGGTTTCCAGGGTTAGCCGACGCCAGGATGTCTAGTCCGGTCGTCATGTATATGTCGGCTAATGTGATCGTCATTGGCCCTTGCTGGAACATGAAGGCATTGAAGCTGTCATTCCAAAAGTACGTCGCAGCCGACATAAGCAGCTCATCTTTCTCCATGCTGGCGATGGACAAGGCCAAGCACTGGTCTATCTTGGTTTCCTCCCATTGAGCGTACTTGGCCGATCGCACCCTCTTATACCATTCAATCCAAGCTGCGTCTGTGGTCGGCCATGACTTGAAAGTCCCATTCCAGTGGGCTAGGGATGGCTTCCTAGTGTTGTAGGGGATTCTGTTGGTTTCGGCTATGATTACATCGGCTGGGTCAGTGTTGCCGATGGGGCCGAGAAAGTACCTCTTTTCTTGGGTCAAACTTGGGATGACTACTTGATGTGATAGGTGCTACAGTTTAGAAAAGAAGAAATTGCTAATCAAGAGCAGCTGAAGGCATGATGAACGCAACAACGCTAGGAGGCATGGCTGGAAAGGAAATCTGAAGAAAAAGAGTTTTGAACCGATGGGCGTACCTCAGGGAACTCGACGGCGGCGGCAGCCGGTGCGGCGGTGGCAGCTGGTGCGGCAGCGATGGCCGGTGCGATGGCGGTGGCCCGTGCAGCGGCGGCATTGAAGGCCATTGGGGTCGTCGGAGAAGGAGCTGGGTCCTGGTTCGCGAGGTTCGCCGGGATGTGAGGAAGAACGCCGGTGAATCGCCGGAGAGGAGAGAGGAAAAGGAAGCTTGTTTGCTAAGTGTTTGAGTGCGCTTTGAAGGCGTGATCGTTTCGGTCGAGGTAAAGGACTATTTAAAGGGCATTTGGGGCAGCTGGAACGGTTTAGGTAAGAAAAGGGTGGGAGTTTGAACAGGCAACAAATCCGCAACACTTCGTATCACGGACTTGGGGGGCATGTGTTAACACCAAAATTTAGTAATTGAATCCCTAAGTCCTGGCAAGGATGAAGCAGAATCGGATCGGCTGGTTTGACGGAGAAACAGAGGCCGCATCGGCTAAGAAGCGATCGGCTGTGAAGCCAGTCGGCTAAGGTTGAATCGGACAAGAGCGCCCGATAGCCGATTCTAGGTTCAGAGAAGATAAAACCGTTTCTGGTGCAGATGTTTGAAGATAAATAGAAGATTCAGTTATCAGTTTGTGAGTTAAAAGATATTGCCATATATGGATAGAGTCCTGTAACGGTAATTGTATCTGTAAATTAGGAGTTTGTTTAAACTGTTTATTGTAATGTGGCGTGGGTCCTTCTCGGGATATCTTCGTATTTTAAATAGTAGTTTAGATAGAGTCTAGGGTCTATACAGATAATGTTATTTTGGGTATAAATAGGACCCGAGACCCCCTGTAAATCAGACAATCAATCAATCAAACAACTTTTGACGCATCGCCAAACCTTTTCTTCAGACGAGCAATTGATTTGGCTACGGGCTGCATCGTTTCGATCCCCAAATCCAGGTAAATGCTTGTCATTAGTGGTATGTTCTGCTGATTCTAGTGCTTCCATTGTAATGACACATTAGATTCAGGGGTTTATACTGCGCTATTTACCATATATCGCTTATAAACTGGAGCAATGTTTAGATCTATCCTGCCATCAGCCAGTTCTATCAAGAACCTGCAGCCGATAGGGCTAGATCCAAAGGTTGAGCTAGTTTATATGCGGTATCGACCGTCTCGAGAGGAATAAATCAGCTACAACAAATCAGGTTGTTCTTTTATACTTAATGTTGCATCAACATTGAACTATTAAGTCATTTTTAGAACTTTCAATGATCTGTTCGGTTAGATTTATATGTTTAGAGATAGTGCCGGGGTTTCAGCCGGCCTTATCTGCCCTGATATATTTTTAGTATATTTATTACTATATTTATGTTAGGACTACCTCTTATATTACGATCTCATTCTTGTCGGACATCATAAGCCGAAATCGGCCTTCTATCAACAGCCGACGACCGATTTCCCAGGCTAAGCATATCTGGTTAAAGAATGATATCTTTTCATAAGAATCATCGGAGTACTAGCCGATCCATAATTAGCTTTCTAGTATCGGTTAGGTTATCAATACATATATTTATTATCCTTTAATGTATTTGGGTTAAGTGGTTGATGTTGTCACGGTATAGCCGATCCATTCTAGTCGCCTGGCTTAAATATATTCTGGGATAGCATATATATGATCATGGATTCCCTTAGCTGATCTAGTGGGGATCTAACCTAACACTTAATGCATATGTCTTTGTTTTTCTTGTTGGTTAACAGATCAAACCAACTGGCACGCCCTGTACTGCATAGGCAGCCAAGAAGGACCTGCACTGGAGCTAAGCAGATCTCCTAGGCCAGCGCGTGAGAGAAATTTCTCGTCAACAGGTATCAACCATAGTGTTTAATTTGCACAAAAATTATGTTAGGTTGAATAAAACATTTGATACCTTCATGGATTTTTCCATGATTTTATCCTATATAGTTCAGTCTAGGAAATTGGGGTAGCCTTCCCGCGTATAGTCTCTCCTGCTCTGTGGTTTCACCTAATATGATCGCAGTGGTTTATTTAAATTCTATCTTGGGCTAAGGAAATGATCTTTGAATTAAATCTCTAAGTTTACATGCTAGCATCCAAAATTAGTTGTAAGCTCGTTTTGTAAATCTCAATCATTTGGGCTATGCCTATATGGCCTATAATGAGATGTGTTTTTTGAAAACCTGAATATACGTAAAGAACCTAAGTCAATATGGGTTTTATGTTAGTATGCATGCTTCCACATGAGCTTGCATTTTTGTCCCTAAGTTATAAATGAAAAAGTTTTTAATTCGTTCTAAAATTCAGGTCTATCATGCAAGGCCTAGGTTAAAATCCTTCAACCCAATTTAGAAAAAGAAAATTTTTGGTTCACAAAACAGAAAAACTTTTCTTCCATTGTATTTGGACAAGTGACAGCTCTATCCCCCTTAAAGGAAATCTCGTCCCTAAGATTTGGATTGAGGTACGGTCAAGTGTTTGTCGGTTTAACTAGGCTTGTCGTACTTAGGACCTCATCCTATCATATCGATGGGTTCCTACATGCTTAGGATAATACAAACTTTATTGACAATTAGCGTTTGCAGTTGCAGGACCCAGGAGGGAAAAGGAAGTCTTCTTAATGGCTCAGGGAAATGGATAGCTTCTTCGTCGGTGACGACACTCGGATAATAGTGGTGCCAAGGCCCTTTAGTCGCGGGGCTGCATTCTGGCGAAAAGGGTGCCGCTTGATGATGGGTGTGGGCAGAGGTGCGGTAAGTTGGTTCACCCATTCGTACTTTACCAACTTGGGTAGCATACTCACTAGTCTCTGTCCGAAGGCCATGGCGGAATAAGTCAGAGGATGGTTGTCGAGCTGTATCTTCGTTGGGCTTACGTCATTAAGGCTGAGTTTCCTCGGCCAGCAAGTAGGGTAGTTTTCAAAATTGAAGTGGAACGGGTTTCGGGCTATGGTTACATGCAATCTATTGGGCCCTTACATAAAAGGCGATATGGTGGCTATATTACATATATTTTTCAATGCAGTTCCTTTAGCTAAAACTGGAAAATAGCAGTAGAACTTTCCCCGCTTGGGCAGTTTACAGCGAAGG
Organism: Oryza australiensis; assembly: GCA_019925245.2. NCBI lineage: Eukaryota > Viridiplantae > Streptophyta > Magnoliopsida > Poales > Poaceae > Oryza > Oryza australiensis. The sequence goes on along the minus strand of JAIFGZ020000368.1, from coordinate 641,097 downwards.
CGAGTAATAGCAATATAGACACAGTCTTAAATGCTTGAGACTAACACGCAATGCTATCCCCCTTAAAATTTTAAAAGTTTTTGGATGGGAGGATTCGTGAAATGGAAAATAAGCTGGTTTGCTAGTCTCAGATCTCTCTACACATTTGGGTAATGAGAACAGGGCACAATGTCCAACTTGTAATAGGTTGTGGTGGTATCGGTTTCATGGACAGTCTTTCCCAAAAGGTGGTTTTGCGAGTCTATTGATCCTACCCAAAATTTTTCATAGGCATGGAAAAGGTCGCAACTACTCAGGGGTTTATATTCATATACTGGAGTCATGGTAGGAAAATGATTGTTGTATGGCATGTATGGCAATATCTTTTCCTTTTATACGAAAAAAAGGCATCCATGAATGCTATGACATCATGATGGATGAATGATGCGATGAATGTATGAATTGATTCAATACTCATGAAAATATTTTTGTATTGCCTTCATGCCATAAAACAAGTATGTGGGTATATACATATATGTATATATAAACTGAGAGGTTTGCCAAATCTATGAGTCAAGTCTCCGAACCAAGTTTGTGAGTTGCTGTGATTTACAAATTTTGCACCCATCCGAGAAGGAGCACAAAGTTTTGTGAACCAAGCCTTCTCAACATAAATTACATAGTTCGGTTATGACTTGTTTCCTAATATAACTTTTCCGTTTAGGCTTGCGGGGGCTTGAAAAGGTTAAGTATTTGTCTCTGGGTTCAATAGGCCATGATACACTATCCCCCTTAAAATAAAAGGACTGTTGGTTGAGAGAGTTCGGAGAATAGGGATCAAGTTTGCCGTGATCGTCTTAGGTACACCTATATGTCGATATGGTAAGAATGGAGCTTAGCGGTCAATTTAGAAGGGCTGTAATGTGAATTGACATCCATTTCTAGTTTTCTAACAGAGCTTCCTTTGGTTGGAAAAAACTTTGGTGATTTCTTGATGGATGGGTTGCCCCGGAGGAAAAGGTTTAGCCAAATGCCGATGTGTTGGAAAATATGGGTTTGCTGACTTCATGGGTCTTTTTGGGTCAGATCCCAAGGTTGAAAAATTTGGGCAAAAATCAGGGAGGTAGGTAATTAAGTTTGTGAACCACCTTAGGAAAATCAGAATTTTGTCTCCTATAGTTTTGTCTGTACAAATTCAACAGCTGGTCGACTACTGGCTTTCAGATCCTGACTTTCCAAAGCTTTGTGAATTTTTAGTGCATGATGTAATGACTCAAAAATTCAATCAAGATTTTGGGAGTCTACTAGTTATGCCTATAGGCTACTGTCAAAAGGTGTATATTTTATCAGGTACCGTTTGGACTATAGGAAAAAGTAAAGACAGCGGCTATAAATTCCCAGATCATGGCTATGTTAGTTAAGTAGATGATTTCAGCATGATTCAGGGATCCAAAAATTTAACCAAAATTCTGGAGCATACTGGACATGTCTGGGAGCTACTGTTAAAGGATGCATGTCTTACCATGTATGGTTTGGGCCATGTAAAAAGATAAATGTGGCTGTCTAAAATTTTTAGAACATGATTAGGCCAGCTAATTGATCTATTTCATTATGATGAAGGAGTCTAAAACTTATGAAAAATTTAAGAAAGCTTACTGAGCTAGTCTAAATGTTGTTGGAAAAATTTCTCAGGTTTAGGACCTATGGTTTTGCCTATGCAAAATTTTCAAGTAGACTGACTCAAAACTTCAGAACACAACCAACCGGCACAAAATGAAACTTTACGCAAGTTTTAGTTTGCCTAATTTATCATCTTTTAAATGCATTATGTTAGAGTGGTCTAGAAGCTATATGTATTTTAGGTGGTCCATCTAAGCAATCAATCTAGAGGATTTGAATACAACAGGTTCTATTCTATGCCAAACTACCTACTTTAGGCCACATCGATAAAATTTTGAATAGACGAGAAAGAGGTACCAAAATCAACCCAATTCATCTTTGGTGCAGAGGTAACTTGAGGAGATGGAATCTTATCAGGTCTATCAATTTTTAAATTTTATCAACCCATTTTCAAAACCCATTCACTAGGGGCAATTTCTAACCCGCTAATTTGCAAATCCGAGCTAGAGCATAGGAATAGTTTGCAAAGGGGTTTTTTCAGAACATTTCTAAACAATTTTGGCACTGATTAGTTATGTTTATTTAGTGCTTACAAACTCCATTTTTCAGAAGTACAATTTTCAAAAGGTTGCGGTCCTATAGAGCGAGACAAGAGTTTTAAAATTGAAATAGAGATATAGAGAAGATTAATCTCTAGAGAGGGATGAGATATAAGATTGAATATGATTTTCACAAATAATTTGTAGCTGAGAGTGAAGCCCTCAAAATAATTTTTGAGAATACATTCTAAACGACCAACTTAAGGGGCTCCTATAGTCAGTATTGGCTCTGATACCATGTCTGTCGGAGACGCCCGGACATAACATTATATTTGCAAAATGAGTTGAAACGCTTCAGCTCATCTAACAAGTATAACGAAACATCCGACGTCTCGAGAGAGGGATAAGTGAGACATTGCTGGGCCTTTAGCCTGCTAGTCAACTTCAGCCTGAAGTGTGCCCGTCAAACCACTCGAAGGTGGCGACCAGATGTGTTAAACACTCAGGAGACTTGATAAAAATGGCTAAAGATCTACAACATCTCAATTATTCCTAACTCATACTCATGTGAATCTAGTTCCCAGGACGTGCACTAGATTCACACTTTCATCTCAAGCATGGATATACATAGCAAGTACACTTAAGATGAAATTGACTTAAAGAATTACAACAACATAATAGTTACATAGATCGACCAGCCAAATTAATATTATTAGAGAGCAGTGAATAGCGGTGGCTTAACTACCCATCCACAAGCACACCGACTAGGGATTTACCCCGTTAAGTTCAGTCCTAAAAGAAGCAGTCGATTGCCCGCAATCTCTTCAAAAGACTAATTCTAAGTCCTGCAAACAAAATGAATATTCCAATAGCAAGTGTCAGTATATTATTAGAAATAATGTACTGGAAAGCGCACAATCAAACCTACATACATAATAGCTCTAAGTCATAGGAGGGCTATTTGTGGACTCAATTTTCAGCACAAAGCTAATTTTAGTTTTCAAACCATTCACAACGTATTTAAGCAAGGCTTTTTTAGCAAAGTATAAATATTCACTAAACATGGCATGGTTTTAATATAAGTAAATAGATTTAAATTCCTTACACATGTCGGGGAGTAAGGTAATATCATCGCACAAATCAACATCTTATTCAGCATTGAACATTTAAGTTTCGAGAACATTTTGGAGAACAGAAAATCACAAAATTATACTCATAGCTTTTCATTATGTCGCTCATGACCGTGAGCACGGCTAATCGATTAGTTTTATTAACTCTGCAGAGTTTGTACAGCTTTACCCATATGATATGAATACTCTAGTTTGTTTTGGGTTTGTAAGACTCTATCACACTCTTCACGTTGAATGCGATCTAGAGGTCATGACGTAGTCTTTACACTACTTAGTCCCTAGCCTTGCACTAGAACAATATGTGTTTCCTCCATCCTAGGTCATACTGTAAATGTGACCTAGAACCGTTAAGTGGTGTGCCCACGCCTTAAACTTAACGCCGTGGTGGCGGACACGACAGGAATCCACCCACGTGGCACGATATCATTGTATTGGATAGACTGAGTCGCCTAAACTACCACATCGGCGGTAAATAGGAAGTTCCTATGGGTTATCCGAACCCATACACTTCGGCCTACCTAATGCAAGGCTAGGTGCTAAATAGATTACTCGGCTAAGGCTATCCCATACTAGCACATGTAGATGTACGGTATACACAATGAATGACATGTAGTTTAGTCCTTAATCGACTCGGGCAAACACTCTCCCTAACGGTATACGAATACATCAATCGCATACCACTTGCCGCCCAAGTCTAAAAAATCAAGTTTTATTTCATTTTGTTTCACAAATATTTAGAGGTTCACCTCTGGTTCAAAATGTTCAAAAATAATTTTCAAATAGAACAATATTTAATCCATAACCATGTCTTAGTTTACTACTTGAGCAAAGCTAAGCATATCACTTCCATAAATCATAGAATATTTTCATATGAGTACTTTAATTTATTCCCTAGGGTTCAAAACAGCAAGGAAGTAATTTTCAAAAGGGGTTCATGAATTTTCAGGACATAGCTACAGATCATAGGTTCAAATTATCTATAGAGTAAAATACGCATGCAACTTTACAAACAAATCATTTAGCCCGAGAACATAGGAGCAATGTGTTCAAAGGAGGGGCAAGAACTTGCCTTGGTCTGAAGATAAGCTATCACACAATCCACTCCTCCGTCGTTTGTGCAGTAATCTAAGAAAACACACGTTATGCAATTAAACACCGAAATATGCGAAAATACAAAATGCTCTAAAATATATGATTTTTGTACATTGAGTAGGTACTGACCCAAGATGAATTAGGTGAAAGAATTTTCTATTTATCTTATCTCGTTTAGGAGTTATGTATTTTTGAAGTTTTATCGGCTTATAGCAGTTTAGGGTTAGGTGCTGTTTGGACAGTGCTTCTAAACTTTGATTTTTCCTAATTTGAATTTTCAGGGGCAAGGGAATACATTTTATAAGTCTAACACAATTGGTTTTACAATTATTAGAGTTATTATGAATTTCTTATGGGTTTTACAATCTATAACATGTTCTAGGTACATAGGGGTCCTTGTGTGCTTAACTTAGGAAGGGTATATTCAGAATAGGTTCTAAGTTGTTAGGGGTGACTAAGAATAAATACTTTAGTTAATCAAATTTAGTCCAAGATCTTAGAATTTAAATTCTTTTACTACCTACTTTGTAAATTAGGGAGTGTTCAATGTTAGTCCCTTAACATTTTAACCTATAAATTGTTATATGAGCTATGTGTACTATGTTTGGTAACTAGGAATAGATTATAAGGTTCCACTGGTCCATCATGTTTTATCTCAATCCACTTAATGCTAAAGGATATATACATTTTCTTTATACACATATATTTTCCCAGTGTTCAATTTCTATTATAGTGTTTAGTACCTTAGTGGTCTAATTAGAGTTTATTTGTATTTTTAGGAGGTGAGTTGCCATATTTTACTTCACCTAATTAAAATTCATTACTTGCTGGATTTATAGAGACTTAGTTCACACAAAAAGGACTTAAAATGAATTTTCTACCATCTTTTTATAAGTTGAGGTGCATATCTAAGTTGTTTATTCATTATATAAATATTTAAGTGATTTTATTGTACAGTAGTGTCACATACCCAAATTCTAGGGTCAATAAAACTTTTGTCCAATTTAGATAAAATAGAGTTTCTCAATTTTATGAATAAAAAATTTTCTTTTTCTTTTAAACATAGGTTGAAGGTTCTGATCGAGACTGTTGCATGAAGAGGAGTTCCGAGGACAAATTTAAACTTTTTTCATTGACACCCTAGGACAAAAATGCAAGCTCATGAAAAAGCATGCATGCTAACATAGACCTAGGTCATACGTGTACATTCGGATTTTCGAAAATGCATCCCATTAATAGGCCATATAGGCATAGCCTAAATGGTTGAAATTCACAAACTAAATCTACAATTAATGTTGGATGCTAGGTGTGAACTTAAAAATTTTAATCCAAAGAATCATTCCCTCAGCCCAAGGGGAAAGTTAATGCGAATTCAAAGAATAAAATAGTCGGGTGCAGCTAGCATTGACGTGTAAACCTAGAACGACTATCTTAATTTTCTACGCTAAACCATATAAGGTGAAATCATGAGAAAATTCATGTAGGTGCCAAACGCTATGCACAGCCTAACATATTTTTTGTGCAATTTAACAACTATGTTTGATGTCCCAAACAAAAGACAAAACACCCCAATATTAGGCTAAATAATGTTATTAATCGGCTGAAACAATAATTTGCCCAAAAGACCATTAAAATGCACATAAGTATATACATGAAATAATTTAATAAAATACTAGGTCAATTAACCTAATTAAATATAATTTTTCTATAATTTTTCCCCACTATTTAGGCCTTCTAAAAATTTAGACAAACCCCAAAAATACCCTATTTTCACATGCTTACTGGAACAAACCATTAATTATTTTTGAGTGGAATCAAAAGAAAATAAAAATAGGGATGCTTAACTAAGACCAATAAAAATCTCATAAAAAATCTCATAAATTTACAAATGAGAGAGGGAGAAATAATTCGGAAATAAGTTTGAAATCCAGTTGCACACTGAGACTTGCCCATCCCTCACTCCTCTGCCTTAGTACCACGAAATTGGGCCCATTGTCAGCCTCTATAGCTTGCTCCCTCACTGTGTAAGACACCCCACTGCTTGAACCGAGCCAGCCCGACCGGGGAACATGAAGACCAGTGAGCCAGGACGTCGGAGATCGGGCCGCCGACGTGCTTGACGCGTGTCCGACGTCGTGTCCGCGCCTAGCTCGCCTCAAGACCCCCAGAACATGTCGCTCCCCTTAATTCACCACTCCAGTGCCAAGAAACCAAGGGGAAGAGCCCCATCCTACTCTAGACACCTTCTACCCCATCACCGGTCGTCGAGGGGAAAGCCATGGCAATCGACGTCGAACCGCACTCATCAACATCCACCTTCTGTTCCATTCTCCCCACGCAATGCCGAAACTTTTCCTTCTTGACCCCATCGCGCTTCGTGCAGCAACTCGATGGGAACGCCGCCATGCCATCGCCGACTTGGAGCATGCCCCGGGCACCGCCACCTCGGCCTCGCCACACATCACGGCCGACTTCAACCACCCCGAGGCAAACCGACGCGCCATGAGGACCGCCTCAACGCCCTCTTCAAAACACCTCAATTACCCCGGCCGAAGATGCCCTGGACAAGGAGAACGCACCCTTTCTCCCTCTGCGTCGATCTGAGCTTGCCGCCGAGCGCCACCCCCGATTCCTTTCATTTCGGTAAGTCCCCGTTCGATTGCTTGCGTTGGGAGCATCCCTGGGACCTAATCTACCCTTTCAATCTGCCTGCGAGGTCGCTCTTCGACCGGGTGAAGCTGTCACCGTACGTCCCGAAGACTTCCACCGCCGCCGTGCCCTGGCCACCGTCGCCACCGCAACTAGCACCTCGCCAGGACCGGAAATAGGAATGGTAAGTCCTTACCAACTCTCCGAAAGCCTATGCGAGCCTTGCATTGCACTAATTTGAACCGAAACCCAACTTGTCTCCGCACGCTGGGCCGCACCGCCGCCTGCGCTCATCGCCGGCGCGACTCCGGTCACCCCAATACTCGAGACCCCCACCGATAGGTTCGCCATGAGACCCTCTCCACTTTCTCTTGTGGCCATCCACGCTAATTCGCCGCCGTTTGCCGCCGACGCTGCCGCGAAGCACCTCCTGCCGCCGGAGCTCTGCTCCCTCTCCTGCCAACCTCACTGCCATGCGGGCCCGACACGATTAGGCGCTTAGGGATCCGGTTAGCAAGAGAGTTTAAATCTCGTGAGGTCCCAGATGCAAAATAGGTTAGACTTACATGTGGGACCAAGGATCTATTAGCGAATAAATTAAAACCTAGGGGCTCTTTAAGAACATGGCACTCACCATGTGTTAGGGACTGCGGAGCCTAAATAATAGAAGCCCAGGGGCCTTTTCGCATAACGGCCAGTGGCTGACCTGTGGACCTCTGTACCGTGGGTTTCGAAAAAAAAGAGAGAGCAGTGGACTATGTGCTTTTACAGAAAACATAGGAAACTTATAAAATTCATACAAAATTCATTTGGACACATTTTGAGATGGGGCAAATTTCTATAGCTTTTTTAGAAAGTGAACTTCAGTATGGAGCCATAAAACAAAGCCCTTACAGTACAAACTTTACCCCAAAAATTTAAATAAGGCAGGCAATACATACCTGAAGATCAAAATTGTAAAATCCCTAGAAAATTCAAATCAACTCCAACTAAAGCAAACTCAAATCCTACAGATCCACCAACTTACCCTCTGTATTTAGGAAAAATAAAAACCCATACTTACTTAGTACCAAATAACCCCAAAACTATAAATGTTAAAATGTTGTGATTTGGGTAGGGTGAAACTTTAGAGATTTATTTAAAATTCATTTTAATTCCTTTTTGAGTGAACTCAGGCTATGTAGAACCATAAAAACACCTATTTTCAAAATGTAAAATAAAAGTATATGCCTACTGTGCAAATATATCCCCTAAACATTTATATAAGGAATAAACAACTTAGAGGTGCATTGCAACTTATAAAGTTTGTAGTAAATTCATCTTTAACCATTTTGAGTAACCCAAATTTCTATAAAACCAGCAACTAATGAACTCCAACTGGGTAAAATAGAATATGGCAACACATACACCAAAAATGTCAAAAAGTATTAAACAGACAAGTAGGATGCAAATCGCTATAGTGGCTAAGTACTTTATACATGCAAAGATGCATATGCACCTTAGCACTAAGTAGATCCACCTAAAAACTTGTTGGACCAGTGGAACCATAGATTCCATCCCTACCACAACTTGGCACCCTTAACTCATACATTACTTCGTAGGTTAGTATGTTAAAAGGAATTAAGTTAGAGCCCTCTCTTGCCTACACATAAATGGTGGGATAATATAAACCCTAAAATTTGTGAACTAAGACTAAATGTGTTAACTAAATCATTCATTTTGTTCATCCTTAGCAAATAAAATAGGTTCTGGACCCAAAAACCCTAAAGTCATATATATGTAACACTATAGGTCTAAGACCCGTCGTAAAATCGTAAAATGCCCAAGAAATTCATAATAGCTCTAAAAATTATGAAAAAAATTGCATTAGACCTAGAGAACATTTCTCCTCGCCTCTGTGAAGTCAAACTGGTAAAAATCTAAGATTAGGAGCACTGTCCAAGCGGCACCTACCCCTATACCGCTAAAACCCGATAGAACTTCTAAAATTCATAACTCCTAATTAGAATAGGATAAATTAGAAGTTTTTTCACCTAAATTCATTTTAGACCAGTAGCTACTCAATATGCAAAAATCATGCATTTTAGAGCATTTTGGATTTTCGTCTATTTTCGGTGTTTAATTGCATACCGTATATTTTGTGAGATGATTGCGTAGACGGAGGAGTGAATGTGTGCTAACATTTTATTCAGGCCAAGGCAAGTTATTGCCTCTCCTTTGAACACATTGCTCCTATGTTTTTGGGCAAAGTATTTTGTTTTTGGGCAAAGTATTTTGTTTGTAAATGTGCATGCGTGTTTTACCGTATTGTCGTTTTAAATTGAGATTGGTAGATGTATGCTAAAAATTTGCATGTACCCTTTTGAAAATGCTCCCTTGAAAATGCTCCCTTCCTGTTTTGAACCCTAGGTAGGAAATAAATTAAAGTACTCATGTGAAAGTTTGCTATGCTTTACTAAAATGATATGCTTACCCTTGCTTAGTACTTTTCGAAAGAAATAGGCATGGGCTGTTTTGTAAACCCTTTGGGGGAACTTTTGTGTGTTCTGAAATAAATGGGGAGAAACCCCAACTATTTGCAAAACAAAAGTCAAAACTTGATTTTTAGACTTGGGCGACAAATGGTATGTGATTGATGAATTCGTATACCGATAGGGGGAGTGTTTGCCCGGGTCGATTAAGGACCGAACTACATGTTCATTGTGTATACCATCCACATGTGCTAGTATGGAATAGCCTTAGCCGAGTAATCTATTTAGCACCTAGCCTTGCATTATGGTAGGTCGAAGTGTATGGGTTCGGAATAACCCAGAGAAACTTTCTATTTACCCCGTCGTGGTAGTTTAGGCGATTAAGTCTGTCTAATACAACGGTATCGTGCCACGTGGGTGGGTTCCCTATCGTGTCCGCCGCTACGGTGTTAAGTTAAGGCGTGGGCCCGCCACTTAACGGTTCTGGGTTATATTTCTAGTATGCCAAGGATGGAAGAAACACGTATCATGCTGGTGCAAGGCTAGGGACTAAGTAGTATAAAGGCTTCTTTATGACCTCTAGACCATATTCACCATGAAGAGTGTGCTAGTGCGTTGCGAGCACAAAATAAACTAGAGTATTCATATCATGTGGGTAAAACTGTACAAACTCTGCAGAGTTAATAAAATTAATCGATTAGCCATGCTCACGGTCATGAGCGACATGACGATGTGCCATGGGTATAATTTTGTGATTTTGTGTTTTTTCACTAAATGGACTTGAAAAGGGAACATATTATATTGGAAATAACGTTGTTTCATACTTTATATTGGCCTTACCCCCGACGTGGGTAAGATGATGAAATTTATCTAAGTATATATATCTATATATATATATATTTGATTAAGTAAGTTTTTGATAAAGCCATGCCATGTTTAATAAAGTTTGGTGCTTGCTGAAATTATTTTGTTGAAACCACGTTGTAAAATACTTGCGAACCAAAATTAGCCTTATGCTGAAATTTAAACCACTATTAGCCTTTTCCTTTGATTTAGAGCTAGCATGTACTTAGGTTTGATTGGGCTCTTGCCAGCATATTATTTCTAATAATGTACTGATACTTGCGATTGGAATATCCATTTTGATGCAGGATTTAGACCTAGCTTCTGAGTGATGCGGGTGTTCGATTGCTCTTCTAGGAAGAGAACTTAACGGGGTGAATCCCTAGTCAGTGTGCTTGTGGAATGGGTAGTAAGCCACTGTTGTTCGCTGCTCTTTGATATATTTAGTTGGCCGGTCAGCCTACTTATTTATATAAGTGATGTAACCTTTAAGTGATGTTCGATTCAAATGTATTCGCTATGTAAATTCATGCTTGTGATGAAAGTGTGAATCTAGGACACATCCTAGGAGCTAGATTCATATGAGTATGAGTTAGGAATAATTGAGGCGTCGTAGATCTTTAGCCATTTTGTCAAGTCTACTGAGTGTGTAACACATCTGGTCGCCACCTTCGAGTGGTTTGACGGACACACTTCAGGCTGAAGTTGACTGGCAGGCTAAAGGCCTAGCGATGTCTCACTTATCCCTCTCTCAGGACTCTGGATATTTCATTATACTTGTCATATGGGCTGAACCAATTTAACTCATATTGCAAATATTGCAAATAGAACGGAGGGTCCGGACGTCTCCGACAAGGCATGACATCAGAGTGAATACCGACTATAGGAGCCCCTTAAGTTGGTCGTTTAGAATTGGTTCTCAAAAATTATTTTGAGGGTTTCACTCTCAGCTACAAAGTATTTGTGAAAATTATATTCTATCTTAAATCTCATCTCTCTCTGAAGATTAATCTTCTCTATGTCTCTATTTCAATTTTAAACTCTCATCTTGCTCTATAGGACCAGGACCTTTTAAAAATTTGTGTTTTTTATGAAAAATGAGTTTGAAAACACTTAATTATCACCACCAATCAGTACCAAAAATGTTTTTGGAAAGTTTTGAAACCCCTTTGCAAATTATACCTATGTGCTAGTTCGGATTTACAAAATATCGAGTTAGAAATAGCATCTAGTAAATGAGTTTTGAAATGGGTTGAAAAAATTTAACACTTGATAGACATTGTAAGGTTTATATCTCCTTATGTTACCTCTGCACCAAAAATAATTTGGGTTGAATTCGAACTTCTCTCTCCCGACTTTTCAAAACTTTACTGATATGGCCTACAACGGGTAGTTTGGTATAGTATAGAATTTGTGATGCTTAAACCTCTAGATTGATTGCTTCGATGGATCACCCAAAAATCATATAGTTTCTGGGACACTCTAACATAATGTATTTAAAAGATGGTAAATTTAGCTAACCTAAAACTGAATAAAGATTTGATTTGTGTCGGATGTTTTTATTTTGAGATTTGGAATCGGTCTGTTTGGAAAACCTGCATAGGCTAAACTGTAGATGGTAAAGTTGAGAAATTTTGCAAACAACATGTATACTACCTCAGTAGGCATCATGAATTTTTGCCAAATTTTTAGACCCCTGCATCATAATGAAATAGATCGATTAGTTACCCCGACCGTGTTTTGAAAACTATAGGCAGCCACATTCATCTTTTTATACAGGTCAAACCGTAGGTTTGTAACTTGAGAAATTTTTCTGGGACCACGTAGACTAATACAGAAGTCCCCAGGAATTTTTGGCAAAATTTTTGAACCTTTTCAACATAGCAAAATACCATAGTTGATAACCTAACCCTGTTCCGGAGACCTGAAGACAGCGGCCTTCAACTTTTTGTATAGGACAAACCATACCAGAAAAGATGTTCAGATTTTACCAGTAGCTCCCAGACTTACCCAGTATGCCCCACGAAGTTTGCTAGAATTTTTGAGACCCTGCAACATGCCCTCAAAATTCGTATAGTCCAGGAGAGCAGAAATCTGAGAACTGATATACCGTAGGTTGTTGAATTTGTTCAGACAGAACCGTAGGTGATAAAATTCTAATTTTCCTAAGATAGATCATAAAAGTACTGGCATGCCACCATGAGTTTTTTCTAGATTTTATACCTTTGGAAACTAGCCCAAATAGACCGATAAAGACAGCAAGCCCACATTATTTTCCAGTACCTCGGCACTTGCCCAAACCGTTCCCTGTTGTGCAGCCCCGCCATCGCAAAGATCACCAAAGTTTTTCCAGCCCAAGGAAACATTATTAGGACGCCAAGAATGGGTGCCAATTAACCTTGCAGGCTTTCCAGATTAATCACCAAGCCCTATTCTTACCAGATCTGACACGTAAATGTACCAGAGACCGTCATAGTAATCTTAACCACCATTTTTCAAATTTTCCTAACCAAAGCCTTTTAATTTAACGGGGATAGTAAACCCTTACCTCACACCCCCTGAAAAAATATGAAGCCCTTGTAGGTCTCACCACCATAATTTGGAGACTTGACTTGTATCCTTGATAAACCTCCCAATATGTATATATATACACATCTATTATTTCTATGGCATGAAGGCAATACAAAAATATTTTCATGAGCATTGCACCAATTCATACATTCATCGCATCATGATATCATCGCATTTACGCATGCCTTTGTCGCACAAAAGAAAAGATATTTCCGCACATGCCGTGTGACAATCACTTTCCTACTATAACCCCCGTATATAAGTATAGACCCATGAGTACACGTGATCATTTTTCCATGCCTCCAAAAATTTTGAGTAAAACTCAATGGACTTGCAAAACCTCCTTTGGTAAATACTATCCCTGGGATGAGTGCCGCCCCAACCTAATACCCAGTTGGACACTTTGCCCTGTTCTCAGCTGAACAAAGTGTAGATAGACCTAAGATTTACCAAATCAGTTATTTTCCTATTTCATGAATTTTCCCTAGCCATAATCTTTTTCAAACTTTAAGGGGGATAGCAAAGCCTGTTAACCACAAGCACTCGAGACAACACCCATGTTACCATTACTCGCCTTCGCATAAACTGCCCAAGCGAGAAGAGTTCTACTTCTATTTTCCCATCTTAGCCTAATGAACCTTTAAGGAGGAAGGTAATAATAGAAAAGGACCCGTTGACCTCTACTTCCATAGCCTACGCACTCGTTCCGAAATTTAACCCTCATAGATATAAGCTCGACCGAGCTACGATTGGCCCCAGATTTTCTGTCATTATGCCCGAATGAAGACCTGATGCCACCGAACCTTTTGTACCAATTCTCCATCGCCCACCAGAATAATAGGCAGTAACCACGCTCGTCAAGAATGCTTCCCTCACCTCCTGAGTGTGTAACATATCTGGTCGCCACCTTCGAGTGTGTAACACATCTGGTTATTGAGGCGTCGTAGATCTTTAGCCATTTTGTCAAGTCTCCTGAGTGTGTAACACATCTGGTCGTCACCTTCGAGTGGTTTGACGGGCACACTTCAGGCTGAAGTTGACTGGCAGGCTAAAGGCCCAACGATGTCTCACTTATCCCTCTCTCGGGACTCTGGATGTTTTGTTATACTTGCCATATGGGCTGAACCAATTCAACTCATATTGCAAATAGAACGGAGGGTCCGGACATCTCCGATAAGTAGGCATATGTTTTTATTTTACAGTTTGAAAGTATGTATTTTGATGGTTCTACAGAGCTTGGGTTTGCTCAAAAAGGGGTTAAAATGAATTCTATATAAATTCCTAAAGTTTCAGCCTACCTAAATCACATCATTTCAACTTTAATAGTTTTAGGGGTATTTGGCACAAAGTGATTATATGTTTTTATTTTTCCTAAACAGAGTGTGTAAGTTGGTAGATCTGTAGAATTTGAGTTTGTCTAAAAATATGTTAAATTGAATTTTCTATGTATTTTATAAGCTTGGGCAAGCTCTATGTGGGATTTAACTTAGAAGAATTTTTAGAGGCAAAATTAGTACAGTGAGTTCTAAGCTTTATGGTTTTATGCTAAAGTCCACTGTCTAAGGAATCTATAGAAATTTGTCCCATTCAAAAATGTGTTCAAATGAATTTTATATGGATTTTCTAAGTGCCTTGAGCTTTCAGCTAAAGTATATGGTTCACTGCTCATTTTCTTTTATTTTTAAGAATTTACTGTTCAGGGTGGTTCACGGTGCAGTGACACGGGTACATTGCAAAAAGGCCCTCGGTGTTCTTAATAACAGAACCCAAAGCCCTTAACACGTGTGGGGTTAGGTTTTTATTAAGAGCCCTGGAAAATCTTGGAATGGAAGTAACAAGATGATTGTATAGCGAAAATTTTGAACCCAAAAACTTTCTGCTGAGTAAAGAGCGAAATACGGTTTACATGCATAGGAGACAAATACATAGTAATGCAAAATTCCTTCTTGAAATATTGTTAAAAAGATCCCTAGAAAAATTTAGTAAAATTTCCAAATACTTGCAAAGCACCTCAGCAAATAAACTCTAAAGGTTGGAACACATCATTAGAGTTGAAAATGGTGAATTTGTACAAAGACTAGATTTGACCATAGTTAATTTTTCTAAGTGCTAGAGCTGGCCGACACAGAAGTCTGGAGCCTACTTTGAGCCGTTGCATAAATTAAACTAGCAAGCCCCAGGCGGTGAAACTTGGCAGTATTGTAGATTGAGTCACACTTTAAAAGTTTGCCATAGGGCACCGCCCCTGAATCGGCCTGGAAGTATTTCTAAATGGAGCCCAAATTTGGAAAGTCAGCACGATGTCCAGACTTGGAAAAAATTCTCAGCTTTCCATCTCTCATCCCTTGCACACTGACAGGTGGGCCATACTAACTCATGGGACCATATTGCCAGCGTCACACCATGTCCCAGCTCGTCTCCCTCACACTGGTGCCCTCGCCACGCACACGTGCACGCGTCGCGCATGAGGAACGCGCTGCGCACGTGTTGCCCCGAGCTCGGCATCCCACTCCAACGTCGGCATGCAAATAAAACTCGACCGCTCGACCAGCACTGCTCCTTCCCTCAGTCCGCACATGTTCCATGAGACAGACCAAGTTGACCGCCCTCGAAGCGCCAAGAAATCACCGGTGAGCTCCCTCCACCGCCGAACGAGATCTGATTGCCTTGGAACTTCGCTGAGCTATTCCCTCAGGCAATGCACGTTCCTAATTCCCTGATCTTCGCTCTCTCTGACGACCAAGTCTCGCTTCAAATGACGCAGCCGGTGATCGAGAAAGTCATCAAGCCGAGACCGTGAACCGTGCGCTCTGCTCCTACCGCCGCCGAACCACCCGCTCGTCGCCAGCCATCTACGGTGAGCCATTGTCCAAACCCTTTCGCCACCTTATACCTTGATGCCTAACGATGGTTGAAACGCAAGGAATCGACCGGAGAAGCACCAGGGAAGGAAAGCCCCTTTTTGTCCCCAACTCCGGCCGCCGCCGTCAATCTTCCTCTATTCCCTCTCTAGTGAGCCCCGTACTAATTCCTATCAGTCTGAGCATTTCTAGTAGTCCCTTGACAGCATCCCGTGCTTGATTCGTGCAGCCAAGCACCCAAAACCGCTGACGCTGATCACTCGAAGCGGAAGAACACCGCCACCGAGAGACCCGCACGGCGCCACCGCAACCCGGACCTCGCTAGCGCCACTACGTTGCTTGGTGAGCACCCCTAATGCACCTAGATGCTATTTTCGTTGCATGCAAGGCCCGGCCAACTGTAGAAACGTACATGCATGGGGAACCTGAATCATGGCGCCGCCGTCGCCGTCGCGGGCCACTATTCGGCCAATGTAGATGGTGAGCCGACTCCAATTAGACTCGCCATGGCTTACACTATGTTTATCTGTTGGCTGCGACCACTCACCGGCCGCCGTTCGCTGCCGGCGCCGGCGAGAACCTCGCCGCGCGCCGCTGCTCTGTTCCCACACTAGTAGAGTCAGCGACGGTTGGGACCCATTCGTCGAGCGCCAAAACCCGTTTAAACACTAAGCGGCCGCTGCCAGTGGGGCCCACCGTTGCCGGCGCGCCATTATACATTCAAAACCGCCCGTTGCAGTGACATGTAGGCCCCACGCTTAGTGAAATAATAAATCTGAAAACAGGTTTACCAACAGAAAAGTAACTATACTTTGAAAATCTGTAGAAAATTCAAAACAACACCATTTGACTTGAAACAAATTTTGTTAGAACCGAAAGGCTATGTACTTTAAAGCTGTATAATAAAAATAACTACTTCCAGTAGCAGATTTAGCTAGAAAAATCCATTTTCTAAACACTGTCACATAAGGCAGGTTAAACTTTTAAAAATCATAAGAAAATCACGTTAGCTCCGGAAAATGTGAAACAAGATTCTGTAGAAACCATGTAAGATGTACATTAAGAAAAAAAAAGAAACCATATACATTCTATGGCAGTAGAACCACTTATAGATTTCTCTAGCAAAAGAGTTATTTTAGAACACCTAGATTTCCAAAAATCATAGAGAGCCCAGTAAAATCTCTAAACATACAAACTAAATATTGTTAGGACCATTCTACTGTGTACCACAAACTAAAAATAACACACTACCAGGAAGCCTATAGTTTGGACTTGAACAAATTAGAAATGCTATATCCTAATACTACAAAATAGGCCATGAATAAGCCTCTCACTTTAGGAGAGAAAAAGACTTATTAGAAACCACACTTAATATGTCGATCTGAGACCAAAACCCTTGCATCACATATGCATTCATCCTAGTACGTTAAAGTTTTCATGAGCACTTAAATCTAAGACTTTGCATATTTACCTTAGACGAACCGTCGGCATCGTTCGAGGATCTCGCATACTCGTACGGACCGGAAGAAGGAGAACCAGGCAAGTCCCACCTCCCCCTTTGAGCACATTGATCCTAGTTTTATGGAGTTATTTCAAATGGTTGGGAACTTGCATGATGTTTGATGTATAAATCTAAAATCTTGATACGAATGTGTTAGATACTACACCGATGTTGCATACCCTGAGAACTCTACTTCCCACATTAGCCAATTCCAAACCATAGAAACAATCAGAAGCTAAATTATAGAAAACCCAGCTGAAGTCTTATGACTTATTTATCCCCATGCTTAGTTTGCTAGTAGTATACATTTTCCCACGAACATTGGGCTAAGTAACGATGTTCTATTTGCAAAACTTCTATTTCCAAAAATTATGTTATGACAAGTACACTCTATGTTGAAAACAAAAAAACATGGTACAACTTGGTTTTCATGTTTGGGCCGCAAGTGGTATACATATGGTGTTTAGTTGTATAACGATAAGGGGAGTGTGTGCCCAGACTACCCTAAGGACTTCACTCCATGATTATTCAACTCGAATATAGTACCACCACTTGTGCTAGTATGGGATAGCCCTAGCTTAGTACCCTATTTGTGGTTTAGCCTCACATTTTAGTAGGCCGAAGTGTATGAGCTCGTATAACTCATAGGAACTTCCTAATGCCCCGACACGGCAGTTAGGTGACTAAGCCTGTCTAATACAACGATAATGTGCCACGTGGGTGGGTTCCCTGTCGTGTCTGCCCCCACGGCATTAAGTTTAAGGCGTGGGCTCGTGTGGATCCCCGTTTTTGGAACGGGAAATCATTCGTGTTCACAGTACCATTTCCCTGGATCGAGTAGTTTGGTACCCACGAAATACAGTACTGAATAATCAGGTGCAAATGCACGAATAGTCTTACATCGAAATTATTACAATAATAGGCCCGAAGGCGATATCCAACATATAGGACCTCATGGTCCAGATACAACAAAAAGTAGAAATTAGGTAAGGCAGCAGAATAAAGGCAGCGGCCTGTCGATTGCCGCAAGCAACGACCGGAGACTAAGACCTAGCAGGCGCCATCGGCTTCTTCGCCCTCCTAGTAGTAGGCATATGGATCCTCCAAGTCTTCATTTCCACCATCTGAAGGTTTGTGCGTATAGCAAGGGTGAGTACCAACCGTACTCAGCAAGCCAACACGGAAAGGTGCACATGATAGGGGATTCTCAAGGAAAGCCATGGTTTATTTGCACAAAGCCAACTTTATAAATCTTTTCACAAACCTAACATCTAGCCAGGTCAAGTTTTAGTTCCATAGTTCATTAAGTTGGCGACAGTTCTGTCTACCATCCATTGTGATTCCAAGGATGGCTTCCCGCCTCCGGTTCGTCATGGTTTCCTGGGGAGTCCACCCTTTCTTGCCTTTCGAGAAGTTGATCCACCAGTGAATAAGAATCATGATGCAAACCTATCCCATTATTTTAAAGTTCAGAGTCTAGCCAAGCGAAAGTCTTGTCACGATGCTCAATATCCGTGAGCACGGCTATTCGAATAGATTGATTCATTCACACTGCAGTGGATGTACACTTTACCCGTACTCCGCGACTGCCCAACAAATGAGCCTACGTCCCAACATATGAGACGGTCACGGCAAAGCCTTTCAATAACCTCACTTTGGCAGTACTCGCTCCATGAACTTAAATCCTCTTGCACTCTAGCCGTCCTTTTCTAGCAGTGTGAGGAGTTCTGGCGCTCCCGGGGTAAGGGAAAACTTTATTCTTCAAGTTATAAATAAATTTCGATTTTCAATCATCCATTCCCAATCTCATCTCATACATAAGAACCGCTATGCAGGGGTACCGCCTCCGCTCGGCTATTTACTCCGCTAGGTCTATACCCATTCGAGAAGTACGGTTGTATTGGCTCGTTTCCTGGCTATCTCATGGCTCGGTCCTTAATTGACCAGGGTCGGCACTTGCCTTTTTGGGAATCTACCCAAATCCTCCAGCCGCCCCAGTCTAAAATATTTGTTTGGTATTTTCAGTTTTCATCAAAACTCATTTGATCATTCTCATGGCAATGTGGCGCTCATGTCTCCACATGCCGTATCTCAACTACCTCTCCCAAAGGTAGTTGCCCAAGCATATAGCTATTTGCAAAAACATGAGTATGCATGAATCTAATATTAGTATGGCTAAGCATTTTACCGAAGATATTCTCCGGTTATATGTACCACATCGAGGGTTACAAGGAATAATTCTAAAGGTAATCAATAACAAGGCATGGCATAACAAGTATAGGTAATTCTTTGTGTATAGCATGCATATTTAAAGTTTAAAACAATATCATTTCGCAATTGGGATCAATATGTTCAAAGAGTGTGATGACTTGCCTTGCTCGCACGCTTGTTGAGCGGGGTCTTCAATGGGGTTGGTGCCTGCTTCTTCAGGTGCTAACCGTACGTGCGAAAAGAAAGATTATATTCGATCAGAATTCAATAAGAACGAATAAAAGATCAAAAAAACCATAAAAGAACTCTAAAGTATCTACCCTGTGATTTTATTCGAGTTAGGGAAGAAATTTGAATGAAATCCGACCGAAATAGTGAGCTAGGGTTGTTTTTAGGGTTTTTGCCAAAATACCGGTTGAACATAAGGCGATAAGCCAATAAATGTTGTTTGAAAATATTTTTCATTTAGATGTGGTGAGTTTAGAATGCCAATCATATTTTAAAAAGGGCAAGAAATAATAAATAAATCCTCAAGAAAATTTACGCGAAAAGCGAAGTATCGGAAATCTTGTTTCGGAATCCGAATTTTTCTCCGAAGAAACATATGAGAAAACCATATATTTTTGCACAAATATTTCCCAAAATTCCACAAAAATATTTCCCAATTTTTATAGAATTTTCCCCATTTTTTCTAATTTTTCTCTCCTTCTTTTCTTTTCTTTTTCTTCTTTTCCTTTTTCTTTTTTTTCTATCCGGCACTGTTCCTTCTCTCTCCTAGACGCCGAGGGCGTCTACCCTCCGGCGCCCGGCCGAGCAGCAGCGACGGCGCAGCGTCCCCGGCTAATGGCGACCTCGGCGGTACGAGCTAGGGACGGGAATGGAAACGTGGGTCACTCAATGACCGGCGGCAGGCGACGAACACGGCGGTGGCACGGCTCGGCAAAAGCTGGCGCGGCTTCGGCGGTTTTCCGGTGATGGCGAGGAGGAAGAGAGGAAGGAATGGTGGCGGCAAGGTGTGGAGGAGAAAGGGGAGCTTTCCCTCCCTTCTATACTCGGCGAGAGCGCACGGGAACGACGGATGTCGGGCGGCCACGCGGCGGTCGGCTGCTGAGCGCGCGCGTGCGTGCGCACGTCGCGGCAACGTGGCTGACGCGCGACCGTCCTGGCGACGCTGTGCGGGCATGTATGTGACGCTGGCGAGCTGTGCGTGCGCGGGCTGTGCATGTACGGGCGAGCATGGACTTTGGGAGTTCGCGCGTGCGTACGCTGCCCGGCGGCCTGGCGAGCGGCATGCCGAGCGCATGCGCTGGCGTACGGGCGAACGTTGCGAACTGAGCGTGCGTGCGCGACGAGGCGAGGACGCCGCATGGTGCGGACTGTGCTCGCACGAACGCTGATGCGGGCGGGTACGGCGATGGCATGGTGCGCGGTACGGCGACGGCATGGCGCGCGGTACGGCGACGACATTGCGCGGCCTGGTGCGGTCGTCAGCGGTGTGGCGACAGCATGGCGCAGGCGCGCGTGGCTGACACGGTGCACAGGCGCGGGGGTGACGGCTGCTGTGCGGGGACGTGGTGACGCGGGCGACGTGGCGAGCGGCTGCGACGCGCGAGGGCCCGGACACGGTCGAACACCTAGCGTGGAATGAACAGTGTGTTTTCCCATTTTCCCCGATTTAACTTCCTAATTTTCTATTTCTATTTTCCTTTCATCCTAAAATTCAAGATTAAATTCTAACATCCCCAAAATAATTTCGGATTCATATTTTCAAACATTTTCCCAATTTTTTTATATTTTCATATTTGATTTATTCCCTTCTTATATTTCCAAAAATTTGATCCCTTTGCATATAAAAAGGATTTCTAATTTTATTTTCTATTCTCAGATTGTCTCCTATGATTCAAATTCAAAATTTTGATTATCCTTTCCTTATCCTTCTAGGGTTTATGCCAACCTTTATATTTTCCAGGTTACTTTTGTAATTCTATAGTTTGTATTTTTGTCCTTTTTGAAATATAGATCCTAAAATTTTCTTCCCAATTTGGGATTTTATTTTTAGGGTTTTGATCCCAATTTCACATCAAACAAAGTTCAAGAGAACTCTTATGCAACTGAACTTGCAAATAAGATCGAAAAACACGATAAGAAGAAATGACTCCAAAAGGTTTTTATGAGTTTCGATTTTTAAATTCTGATTCTAACTTCTTTGATTTTCAGGGTGTTACAAACCTACCCCCTAACAATAAATCTCGTCCTCGAGATTTCTTACCGGTTGTTGAGTAGGTGTGGGCATTCAGTCTTTAGAAAATCCTCGCTCTCCCAGGTGGCTTCTTCTTCTGTGTGATTGCTCCATTGCACTTTGTACATGCGCCATGACTTGGTTCGTGTCCTCTTTTCTGCCTCGTCCAATATCTTTATTGGATGTTCCGGGTATGTGAGATCACTGTTGATATGGATGGTTTCCAAAGGAGCTTGCTCTTCCGGCACTCGCAGGCACTTCTTCAATTGCGACACATGGAACACTGGGTGGACATCAAAGATGTTCTCGGGTAACCCTAGCTGGTAGGCCACTTCGCCTCTTCTGGCGCTTATCAGGAATGGGCCCACGTATCTTGGCGCAAGTTTCCCTTTGACCTTGAACCTCTGAGTCCCTCGTAGTGGTGAGACCTTTAGGTATACATAGTCGCCTACATTGAACTCTAAGTCCCTTCGACGAGTGTCCGCGTAGCTCTTCTGTCGAGATTGGGCCGCTTTTAATCGGTCCCAGATCAGGCGGACCTTCTCCTCGGCCTCTTTGATTATGTCAGGCCCAAATACGGCCCGTTCACCGGTTTCTGACCACATCAATGGGGTTCGGCATCGCCGACCAAATAGGGCTTCATTCGGCGACATCTTCAGACTTGCTTGGTAGCTGTTGTTGTAGGAGAATTTGGCGTACGGTAAGCATTTTTCCCAATCCTTGATAAAATCGAATGCACAAGCTCTCAGCATATCCTCAAGAACTTGATTTGTCCTTTCGGTCTACCCGTCGGTCTGTGGGTGGTAAGCGGTACTGAAGGCAAGGTGACTTCCGAGTGCCTCATGAACTTTGCTCTAGAAATGGGACGTGAATTGAGTACCGCGATCTGATATAATTCTTTTTGGCACACCGTGAAGACACACGATCCTACTCATGTATAGTTCTGCCAGCTTGGCACTATTGTAGTTGTCTTGGTGAGCCGATCTACTATTACCCAAATGGAATCATATCCTGCTGTAGTTTTGGGTAGTCCAACAATGAAGTCCATGCCTATCTCATCCCATTTCCACTCGGGAATCTTGAGTGGCTGCAACAAGCCTGCAGGTCGTTGATGCTCGGCCTTTACCCTTTGGCATACATCGCATACGGTCACGTATTCGGCTACGTCCCTCTTCATATTGGGCCACCAGTATTCCTCCTTCAAATCCTGGTACATCTTCGTGCTGCCAGGATGTAACGAATATGCTGATTCGTGCGCTTCTTTTAGGATCAATCCTCTCAAACCACCTTGCTCAGGTACGTAGATTCTTTTCTTATACCACAGGGTTCCCTTGTCATATACCGAGAATTCCTTCGCGTGCCCAGCGGCCATGCGCTCTTTGATCATTTGTGTTTCTCAATTATCCTTTTGAGCTTCTTTTATTTGAGTCCTCAGAAGAGGTTGGATTTCTAGTGAGTTCACTTCTCTGTGAGGAACTAGGTGTAAGTTAAGTCGAGCCATCTCTTCTTGGAGCTCACTGGCCATGCCTTCCAGTCTCATATGGTTGCATTGGGCTTTGAGGCTTAACGCATCGGCCACTATATTCGCCTTGCCTGGGTGGTAATGGATTCCTAGATCGTAGTCCTTGATCAATTCCAACCACCGTCTCTGACGTAGATTGAGATCGGACTAAGTAAAGAAATTTTTAGGCTCTTGTGATCAGTGTATACATCACAGTGATTCCCGATCAGATAGTGCCTCCAGATTTTTAATGCATGAACCACTGCTGCTAATTCCAAGTCATGTGTTGGGTAGTTTTCCTCGTGGGGTCGCAGCTGTCTCGAGGCATATGCCACGACCTTTCCATCCTGCATCAATACGCCTCCTAGTCCTTGTCGAGATGCATCACAGTATATCACAAAATCCTTACGGTTGTCAGGTCGGGTTAAGATTGGGGCGGTGGTTAACTTTTCTTTTAGTTGGTCAAAGGCCTCCTGGCACTTCTCGTTCCAGGCGAATTTCTTCTCTTTCTTTAGAAGTTGAGTCATGGGTCGGGCTATCGTGGAAAACCCTTCGATGAATCGCCGATAATATCCGGCCAATCCCAAGAAACTCCGAATCCTGTTACCGACTTGGGTGCCTTCCATTCTATAATAGCTTCGACCTTGGCAGGGTCTACCGCTACTCCTTCGGCTGAGACTACATGGCCAAGAAAAGTGACTTCCTTAAGCCAGAACTCACATTTACTAAACTTCGCATACAATTGATGCTCTCGTAGCTTCTCCAATACCAGTCGTAGGTGTGCTGCATGTTCCTCATCGTCTTTGGAGTAGATAAGAATATCGTCGATAAACACCACCACGAATTTATCTAGATATTCCATGAATACCTTGTTCATCAGATTCATGAAATACGTCGGGGCATTGGTCAATCCAAAAGACATTACTGTGAACTCATACAGGCCATAACACGTAGAGAATGCTGTTTTAGGAATATCTCCGGCTCTAATCTTCACCTGAGTGTATCCTGACCGAAGATCAATCTTCGAGAACACTTGGGCACCCTTGAGTTGATCGAATAAGTCATCGATTCGAGGTAGTGGGTACTTGTTTTTGATGGTCACTTCATTCAACGATCGGTAGTCTACACACATCCTCATACTTCCATCCTTCTTCTTGACGAAGAGCACTGGGGCTCCCCAGGAAGAAGAACTAGGGCGTATAAATCCTTTTTCTTGTAGTTCTCTAATTTGCTTCTTGAGTTCTTCAAGTTCGTTAGCCAGCATTCGGTAGGGTCTCTTGGATATGGGGGTAGTACCAGGCATTAGGTCGATGATAAATTCTATGTCACGATCAAGGGGCATTCCGGGCAATTCCTCAGGAAATACGTCCGGGTAATCATGCACTACTGGCATTCTGCTCAAAGGTAGCATGGTAAATACTCCCGCAGCTTGCTCACATAGCATTGGGTTTTGGTCCATGGTTATGTTCACTGGTGATCCCCATGGGGTGGATACTGTGACTTCCCTTCGGCCACAGTCTATGACTCCATTGTTCTTAGTCAACCAATTCATTCCAAGTATGATATCAAGACTTTGTGGTGGTAGTACCATAAGGTTTGAAAGGAATATCACGTTTCTAATCCGTATGGGCACATTGATGCAAGCATGGGGTACGGCTATGTTTCCCCTAGGCGAGTGTACCAACATGGGTCTCTTAAGTTCTACCTGGTGTAGGTGGTGTTGTTTGCTTACTTATGATGATATGAATGAATGCGATGCTCTGGAATCAAATAAGACTTTAACTGGGGTAGAGTTGATAGAGAACATACCCATCAGCACGTTCTGATCCTCCTGCGCTTCTTCGGCACGCACATGATTCACTTGTCCGCGCTGAAATCCGGTGGCAGTCTCATTGGGTTGCGGCGTCCTAAACAGACCACGTCCAGCAGCAGGAGCAATAGTTCCTCGTACATCCATTGTATTAGTGCCGGTACGCATAGGGGTGTTGCGTGGCTTGGGGCAGCTGTTGGAGTAGTGTCCAAGCTCTCCACGGTTGAAGCGTTCACATTTCTTCTTCTAGGAGCGGCTAGAGTCGGTGTCGGGTACGGCCGGGCGCGGTCGGCTGCGACATTGTCGGGTGCGGTAGGACGGCGGTTGCCACGACGGTTGGTTTCCATCCGGATGGGGTGGTTCCCTTGGGGCCGAGACGCTCCCGAAGTGGGCGTGTCATAGCAAGCCTCCTCTTACGGTTGTTTTTCACCATCTTCTGGTCATGCTCCAATCGCACAACCATGTTGATAAGGCTTTGAAAGCTGACGTGGTCTTTACCGATCATTGGCCCTCTTAGCTCATTGTTCAATCCTTCGATAAATTTATCTATTTTCTCTTCTTCGTCTGCCAGGTCACTAGTGGCATATCGAGCGAGTTGCGTGAACTTGTTCAGGTATTCTTGTACCGTGGTATTGACTTGGCTCAACCTTCGAAATTCATTCTTCTTCATTCTCATGACCGCGGCGGGTACAAAATTTTCACGGAAGGCGGCCATGAACTCCTCCCAGGTTGGTTCTCCGGCGTCTTCTGCCCGTGTCTCTTTGTAGGTGTCCCACCAGTCACTTGCGGGACCTTCCAGCTGATTGGTGGCAAGGACGACTCTGTCGGCTTCTTGTACCCAGACGAGGGTCAACTTTTCTCTATTACTCTCAGCCAATCTTCTGCATCCATTGGCTCGTCTGCCATGGAAAATGTAGGTGGCTTGGCTCGCATAAACTCTCCCAAGCTTGATCCTCCGCGATTCCCTTGGTTGTTGGCGATGGCTTGAAGCAACTAGGTTTGCAAAGCCATGACCTCTGCTAGGGTGGAGGGATTAGGTTTTGGTGGGTTCTCGTTGGATGTTGAAGCTCTGCGATGGTGCGCCATCTGAAGAAGATAGATAAGGTAAGAGATTGAACCCACTAAGGTCTAAGTGAATTTTAAGTTGTTTTTAAGTGATCTTTGAACAGAGCAAGCATGGTGGAATAAACTCATTCATAACATACCATAAAACATTACATAGGTCCATAGTTAATACATCCATGGGGGATACAGCAGACTGCACATACGTAGTCACACACAACACAATGCAAAAGTTAACATCGCACTACTACCATCAGCTACTAAGGGGGAGGGTGTGATCCTTGCTATCAAAAACCATCCAAAGCAAGGTCAAAGCCAGTGCGGACCTCTCGTCTAGTCATCGAACCAACCGCAGGAACCAGGTGCAGGAAGGGGGTGGTCCTTAGCCGAAGCAAATCGAAGTTCCCATGGCTTAGAGGTAGTGGCCTCGGAGTCACGTTTGATCTTCCTGCTTGGTGGTTGGGTACTTTTCCGGGCAGTCCTGAGGGTGATGGGACCTTCGGTATGAGTCATGCTACGAGTAGGAGCCTCCTCCTCTGATGGATCAGTATCACTGGACTCCCACTTGATCTCCATAGGCTCTGTCTCGGACTCGGAGTCGGTGCTGATCTGGATGGGGTTCTCCTCTCCCGAACCAGGCTCAGATGGTACAACCATGGAGTTCGAGGTGGGGCCCATTGAGGTGGCAGCAGTGGGGTCTATCAGGTACGGTGCCGACTCTGTGCTAAACATAAAGGCCTGCTCCATCATAGCTTGAAAAGTGTTCAGGCATGTTGGAGTCATGAGGTAGTAGTGGTCAGGCACAGGGGGTGTTGGTGCAGCTTCAGTGGAAGTACCAGCAGCAGGGATAGGGTTGGAGCGAAGTTGCTCCTCCAGCTGGTTGACCTATTGTTTGCTCTTCCTGAGCTGTTCTTCCAACTCAACCAAGGCTTCTCCACGGGCCATGTAATGGTCAGAGAGTTGTTTCTACTGGGCACCATTAGCCTGCAGCTGGGTCTGCAGCAAGTTGATCTGATCCCCGTAGTTCTGGTGTTCCTCGACCAGATCATTGAGGCGTCGCTGCTGGTCGTCGATTTCGAGCAAAGCCTCTTCATAGCAGTCATCCGCTGTTTCTGCCCAGCGGGACAGACGGGTGACCATAGGATTATAGTAGCAGGGGGTGGCTTCCACGGTACAGATTGGGTTGCCTTCCTCACGGTAAGGGTGGTGTACAAACTCAGTCACGGTGAGCTCAGCACGGTGAATGGCGTTGAGGCGGAGAAATGCTTCACGGGCTGCGTCCTGAAGAGCTGCTTCTACTAGATCTCGGTGGTAACGAGTGTGGAAGCAATAGGGTGTCTCGCTCCCCATGCGGGCCTCAACTGAAACTGCCGCTTCCCATACCGGGTACCCTTCGGTGCCATGTCTCCTAATTTGGTAGGTGGGTGCCTCTGCGTACCTCAGGCACCATAGCAATAACTGGAGTTGCGACACGAATCCTTCTTCACGTGGAACTGCGATCTCCCAAACTCTGACATGGTCCGACATCTGCTTTTGAAGGTAACTTAGGGTCAGAGAGAGATAATATCAAAACAATTTGAGTAAAAGAAATGGGGATAAAGGTATAGGAAAAAGTATGTTTGTTTTTCGCAAATAATAGTTTGCGAAATGATCCTACAGTCAGGGGTAGGGCGCCAGTTGGTCTTATCCTACAGTCGCATTGCTCTGATACCAGCTCTATGGACCCTCGTTTTTGAAACGGGAATCTTTCGTGTTCATAGTACCATTTCCCTGGATCGAGTAGTTTGGTACCCACAAAATACATTACTGAATAATCAGGTACAAATGCACGAATAGTCTTACATCGAAATTATTACAATAATAGGCCCGGAGGCGATATCCAACATATAGGACCTCATGGTCCAGATACAACAAAAAATAGAAATTAGGTAAGGCAGCGGAATGAAGGCAGCGGCCTGTCGATTGCCACAGGCAACGAACGGAGACTAAGACCTAGCAGGCGCCATCGGCTTCTTTGCCCTCCTAGTAGTAGGCATATGGATCCTCCAAGTCTTCATTTTCACCATCTGAAGGTTTGTGCGTATAGCAAGGGTGGGTACCAACCGTACCCAGCAAGCCAACATGGAAAGGTGCACATGATAGGGGATTCTCAAGGAAAGCCGTGGTTTATTTGCACAAAGCCAACTTTATAAATCTTTTCACAAACCTAACATCTAGCCAGGTCAAGTTTTAGTTCCATAGTTCACTAAGTCGACGACGGTTCTGTCTACCATCCATCGTGATTCCAAGGATGGCTTCCCGCCTCCCGTTCGTCATGGTTTTCTAGGGAGTCCACCCCTTCTCGCCTTTCGAGAAGTTGATCCACCAGTGAATAAGAATCATCATGCAAACCCATCCCATTATTTTAAAGTTCAGAGTCTAGCCAAACGAAAGTCTTGTCACGATGCTCAATATCCGCGAGCACGACTATTCAAATAGATTGATTCATTCACACTGCAGTGGATGTACACTTTACCCGTACTCCGTGACTGCCCAACAAATGAGCCTACGTCCCAACACATGAGACGGTCACGGCAAAGCCTTTCATTAACCTCACTTTGGTAGTACCCGCTCCATGAACTTAAATCCTCTTGCACTCTAGCCGTCCTTTTCTAGCAGTGTGAGGAGTTCTGGCGCTCCCGGGGTAAGGGAAAACTTCATTCTTCAAGTTATAAATAAATTTCGATTTTCAATCATCCATTCCCAATCTCATCTCATACATAAGAACCACTATGCAGGGGTACCGCCTCCGCTCGGCTATTTACTCCGCTAGGTCTATACCCATTCGAGAAGTACGGTTGTACTGGCTCGTTTCCTGGCTATCTCATGGCTCGGTCCTTAATTGACCAGGGTCGGCACTTGCCTTTTTCGGAATCCACCCAAATCCTCCAGCCACCCCAGTCTAAAACATTTGTTTGGTATTTTCAGTTTTCATCAAAACTCATTTGATCATTCTCATGGCAATGTGGCGCTCATGTCTCCACATGCCGTATCTCAACTACCTCTCCCAAAGGTAGTTGCCCAAGCATATAGCTATTTGCAAAAACATGAGTATGCATGAATCTAATATTAGCATGGCTAAGCATTTTACCGAAGATATTCTCCGGTTATATGTACCACATCGAGGGTTACAAGGAATAATTCTAAAGGTAATCAATAACAAGGCATGGCATAACAAGTATAGGTAATTCTTTGTGTATAGCATGCATATTTAAAGTTTAAAACAATATCATTTCATAATTGGGATCAATATGTTCAAAGAGTGTGATGACTTGCCTTTCTCACACGCTTGTTGAGCGGGGTCCTCAATGGGGTCGGTGCCTGCTTCTTTAGGTGCTAACCGTACGTGCGAAAAGAAAGATTGAATTCGATCAGAATTCAATAAGAACGAATAAAATATCAAAAAAACCATAAAAGAACTCTAAAATATTTACCCAGCGATTTTATTCGAGTTAGGGAAGAAATTTGAATGAAATCCGACCGAAAAAGTGAGCTAGGGTTGTTTTTAGGGTTCTCGCCAAAATACCGATTGAAGATAAGGCGATAAGCCAATAAATGTTGTTTGAAAAGATTTTCCATTTAGATGTGGTGAGTTTAGAAGGCCAATCATATTTTAAAAAGGGCAAGAAATAATAAATAAATCCTCAAGAAAATTTACGTGAAAAGCGAAGTACCGAAAATCTTGTTTCGGAATCTGAATTTTTCTCCGAAGAAACATATGCGAAAACCATATATTTTTGCACAAATATTTTCCAAAATTCCCCAAAACTATTTCCCAATTTTTATAGAATTTTCCCAATTTTTTTCTAATTTTTCTCACCTTCTTTTCTTTTCTTTTTCTTCTTTTCCTTTTTCTTTTTTTCTACCCGGCATTGGTCCTTCTCTCTCCTAGACGCCGAGGGCGTCTACCCCCCCTCCGGCGCCCGGCCGAGCGGCAGCGACGGCGCGGCGTCCCCGGCTAATGGCGACCTCGGCGGCACGAGCTAGGGGCAGGAATGGAAACATGGGTCACTCACCGACCGGCGGCAGGCGGCGGCGAGCCCCGGTGAACGGCGGAAGGCGGCGAACACGGCGGCGGCACGGCTCGGCAAAACCCGGCGCGGCTTCGACGGTTTTCCGGTGATGGCGAGGAGGAAGAGAGGAACGAATGGTGGCGGCAAGGTGTGGAGGAGAAAGGGGAGCTTGCCGTTCCTTTTATACTCGGCGAGAGCGCACGGGAATGGCGGATGTCGGGCGGCCACGCGGCGGTCGGCTGCTGAGCGGGCGCGTGCGTGCGCACGTTGCGGCGACGTGGCTGACGCGCGACCGTCCTGGCGACGCTGTGCGGGCATGTATGTGACGCTAGCAAGCTGTGCGTGCGCGTGCGCGGGCTGTGCATGTACGGGCGAGCGTGGACTTCGGGAGTTCGTGTGCGCGTACGCTGTCCAGCGGCCTGGCGAGCGGCATGGCGAGCGCATGCGCTGGCGTACGGGCGAACGTTGCGAACTGAGCGTGCGTGCGCGACGGGGCAAGGACGCGGCGTGGTGCGGACTGTGCTCGCACGAACGCTGACGCGGGCGGGTAGGGCGGTGGCATGGCGCGCGGTACGGCGACGGCATAGCGCGCGGTACGACGACGGCATGGCGCGCGCTGGTGCGGTCGTCAGTGGCGTGGCTGATGCGGTGCACAGGCGCGGGGGTGACGGCTGCTGTGCGGGGACGTGGTGACGCGGGCGACGTGGCGAGCGGCTGCGACGCGCGACGCGTGTCGCGCACACGAGGGCCCGGACACGGTCGAACACCTGGTTTAACTTCCTAATTTCCTATTTCCATTTTCCTTTCGTCCTAAAATTCAAGATTAAATTCTAACATCCCCAAAATAATTTTGGATTCATATTTTCAAACATTTTCCCAATTTTTATTATATTGTTCATATTTCATTTATTCCTTTCTTATATTTCCAAAAATTTGATCCCTTTGGTTATAAAAAGGATTTCTAATTTTATTTTCTATTCTCGATTGTCTCCTATGATTCAAATTCAAAATTTTGATTATCCTTTCCTTATCCTTCTAGGGTTTATGCCAACCTTTATATTTTCCAAGTTACTTTTGTAATTCTACAGATTGTATTTTTATCCTTTTTGAAATATAGATCCTAAAATTTTCTTCCCAATTTGGGATTTTATTTTTAGGGTTTTGATCCCAATTTCATATCAAACAAAGTTCAAGAGAACTCTTATGCAACTGAACTGGCAAATAAGATCGAAAAACATGATAAGAAGCAATGACTCCAAAAGGTTTTTATGAGTTCCGATTTTTAAATTCCGATTCTAACTTCTTCGATTTTCAGGGTGTTACAGCTCGCCACTTAACGGTCCTAGACCGTATCTCCAAAAAATGGTATAGGACGGAGGAAACACATTCGTGCTGGTGTAAGGCTAAATCACGGATAGTTGAAGGGCTTTGTTGTGTATAATAAATTGGGTACTTACGTACCGCGTGCTATGTTTTGCATGATTATTATAACACATCATGTGGGTAATGTGTACACACTCTACAGAGTTTAAACTAATCGATTAGCCGTGCTCACGGATACGAGCGTCGTGTGAATGTGTCGTGGGTATAGTTTTCATGGGTTTGTCAATATTTGTACAACTTTCTTCACCAAAAGTATTCAAAATTTCTTTCTTTCTAATTTATTTCTTTGCTGCCCGACAAGGCAAAGGATGAACGGTTTATGAATGTTATACTCCTATGCTGCCCTGTAACGCAAAGTGAGGAGTAATTATGAGCAAAACTTTGTGTTAATGCCCGATCTAGAGAACTTTGTGTTAGTGATATGCTCTAGAGGCAACATGGAGATGTTGGATATTATGGTCAATGTTTATGTATAAATGAATAAACTTTGTGTTATTCAGTTCCATGAAATAGACATCTTGTATTGATCAATAAGTACGTGACTTATTTATGAGACTCTTTATGCATGAATCTATTTCTAAATGATCCTCGATCACATGTCATATTGTTGGAACAAATATGACTCTAAGATCGGCATGTTTATTGATTGATGATCATGTCTCATAGATCATGGGTATGGAGATACCAAATCAATAAACAAGGACACATGTGTTAGAGAACACATTGTTGGATAGACCCACCATGAGACAGTACAGGAATTAATGTACCATTAGTTGGTCTCAAGTAGTGTTGGTGCAAAATTCTTAGACCTGAGATCATCATGGATTCCAACATGTGTAGTACCCTACTTTGGGACTACCAAACGCTATTCCATAACTGGGTAGTTATAAAAGTAGTTTTTGGGTTTGCTATGAAACATGGAGTGGGATGTGAGTGATCAAGATGGAATTTGCCCCTCCTTTGGGAGATATCTCTCGGCCCCTCGAGGTAATGGATTATGGAAATGCATGGCCATGCTAAGTTGATTGAGGAGTCAATCAACAGACAGATAATCCAATACGGTTTGAGTGAATGGTTAAGCTATTGAAGGGATGGCACACATCTTGCCTATAGCTTAATTGGTATCGTGAGGCAAAGGGATTTGTGTACACATTACAGGTTGAGAGCCGATATTATATTCTTGTATACTGTGGTGTCAATATGTGCTGCTAGGCACAGCTATTGACAGGTCGGCTGAGTTGGACTCGAGCCGACGATCGGCTAAGTTAGACTATAGCCGAAACCTAGTATACCAGAACCTACAGGGTCGCACGCTTAAGGGGATAAGAACAGGCATTCGAGTTGGACTCGGATACGGCTCGATCGGATAGGGATCCGATCGGATAGAGTCCTATGGGCTTACGAAGTCCGGCCGACCAACTCTATGAGATTCGGATAGGATCCGATTCAAAATAGAGTCCCGATGGGCCTCTAGGCCCAACCGGCAACTCTATATAAGAGGGCGAGGGGTGGAGAGTTGCGGTATTCAATCAATCGAATTAAACCGAATCAATCTGATTTGGCGCCAGAAGTCAGCGAGATCAATCTCCACGGAAACCCTCCCACCTTCGAGCCAAAACCCTAGCCTTGCATCGCGTGCTAGCACACGGGTGTTCGGCGTTACGTCCCGGACGTGTGGATACGGTAAAGGCGCTGCTACGTTGCGGCGGTTGATCGGCTATGAATCGGCGCAATCGGAGCGAGCGGCGTGGCGATCGAAGACG
Source organism: Oryza australiensis (assembly GCA_019925245.2). Classification (NCBI taxonomy): domain Eukaryota; kingdom Viridiplantae; phylum Streptophyta; class Magnoliopsida; order Poales; family Poaceae; genus Oryza; species Oryza australiensis. The sequence continues at coordinate 607,820 of JAIFGZ020000368.1, read as the reverse complement.
CAAGCGCGGTCAGACGACTCGGATCGGCTGCGACATCGGTGAATCGGCTGATTGGTGAATCGGCTGTCCTCGGGAATCGGCTGTCATCGGCAAACACAGTTTCAGATCGGATAGCCCTGATTGGCTATTTCTGCTGCATACTCCAATCAGTAACGATCTATCGGCCCTTACTTGCAAGTGTTCCTGGTTTGCGCGGTAGAAAAGTTTTTGTTTTCGACTAGCGTAGCCTCCGTGTAACCCTTCAGTGGTATCAGAGCTAATCTTGCTTAGTTCGGGTTTTAGATTGGATCTAAAACAAGTTTTGCATAAGGGTTGATTAGATCAATCGGTTTTACAGGATCTGTTGAGGAGAGTAGATGGTTATTGCGTTCCTTGATAGTGTATCGAAACGGCGTAATGTGATTACGTCGAAGCAATATCCATAGAACTCAGTTTGAGTCGGTTTCGGGATAGTGTTCCTTGATAGTGTATCGGAACGGTATAATGTGATTATACCAAAGCTATCTCGTAGTCCGACCTTGTTTGCTGTCTCGCGGCTACGCAAACCATCTCCCTTGATAGTGTATCGGGACGACATTATGTGATTACGCCGATATGGTTTCCGTAAGCGATTTCATAGATTGGATCTATGGACCGCCATGTTCACCCTCTTATAGGTCGTCTCGATGCCGTATCTCTGCGATAGGTAGAAAACGTTCTACGCCTAACTTGTTTTTGCAGAGAATGCTTTGAGATGGTATGGCCCTATTGTATGTATGAGATGCATGTGATGCATGTAATATTCTTTCATATGTGCAATCCCTGTAATATTCTTTCTTACGTGCTATGCTTGTAATGTTGTTTCACGCCCTACGAGTCGATGTAATCTTTAATTAGAGCTTCTATAGTAGTAGCTTAGTTTGAAGAAATCAAGCATTCGACACATGGAAGAACATTGATGAAGATGGAGATCCTCTACATCGACATGGAGATGGAGATCACCATGTGAAGGGGGCCATACTATTTCATTATATGTTATTCTACCTGCTTTCATATATCTGATTTGTTTGTTTGATAGGATAGCATCCTCGCAAAATTAAGTAGTAATGATGCCCTTCTAAATGTTGCACCCGTCACCGTTATGCTCGTCAATGGTGGGTCTCGCCAAAGCATAGTGTCATTCTCTATTATAACACGAGGAGGTATATGTCGGACATATACAGCAGGAGCATTTGGTTGACTTAACAAGGCTATCAAAACAGTTTTGGGCCTTGGGGCATAGGTTGGCGCCGGGCATGGAGATGCCACACCAACAACAAGAGTCACATAGAGATGTGATTAGCAAGGAGTTGCTTACCGATGTTACTAATTTTCTAGCAGTGATGCCAACGCTCACTAGAAATTAACTAACACGTGGATCTTGACCCAATACGTACCCTAGAGGGAAGGTGTAAAATACGTAATGGGAGTCTAATGTTAAATTGTTTAACAAAAGACATAGCATAAACATTGTGCTAAACTTTGCTTTTTCTTTGTAGAATAAATGGCGGTTAATACTACACCCAGTGCTTTTAATTTGCGATGTATTCTCGAGAAAGAAAAATTAAATGAAACAAACTTTATGGATTGGTATTCGCAACTTGAGAATTGTTCTCAAGCAAGAGCGAAAGAAGTACGTTCTTGAAGTACCTTATCCGGAGGATTTGCCTAACAATGCTACCGCAACGCACGGAGGGCTTACGAGAAACACACTAATGATACCCTAGATATAAGCCGTCTCATGCTTGCTACAATGTCCCCGAGCTTCGAAGCAATATGAGAGCAGCGATGCTCACACTATTATTCGGGACTGCGTGGCATGTTTGAGAACCAAGCTCGGGCCGAGAGGTTCAACACCTCGAAGTCCTTGTTTGCGTGCGAGCTTGTTGAGGGAATCCCATCCGTCCGCATGTGATAAAGATGATTGGCTATATCGAGATTCTTGAGAAACTAGGTTTCCCTCTTAGCCAAGAGTTGGCTACGATGTGATTCTGCGTCGCTCCCTCCGAGCTTCCAGCTATTCATATTAAATTATCACATGAACAATATGGATAGAACCTTGGCTAAATTGCATGGGATGCTAAAGACAGTTGAGGAGAGTATCCAGAAAAACGGTCATCATGTGATGATGATGCGAAGGCTAAGCGCAAACCACTCGTCAAGAAACTTTGCACCAAGAGAAAGTTAACTCCCGATGAGATCGCAAGTGGCTCTAAAGCAAAGAAGGGCAAAAAGGGTCGGTGGCATCGGATGCCGTTTGCTTCTATTGCAAGGAGACAGCCACTGGAAAAGCAACTGCAAGAAGTACATGGAGGATCTCAACAAGAAGCAAAGTACGACTTACGCCGGTATTAATGTTATAGACATTAATCTTGCTACTTCATCTACGACTCTTGGGTATTTGATACCGGATCGTAGCTCATATTTGCAAATCGTTGCGGGAAATGAGAAGAAGTAGACGCTTAAGAAGGGGTGAGGTGAACTGCGCGTCGGCAATGGAGCAAGCGTTGCTACAATTGCTTGTCGGCACGATACCACTTCATCTACCTTCGGGATTAGTTTTGGAATTAAATAATTGTTATTGTGTTCCAACACTATGTCAAAACGTAATTTCCGCTTCATGTTTGCAAGCGAAAGGTTATGATTTTAGATCAATGGACAATGGTTGTTCAATATATCTCGAGATATGTTCTATTTTCATGCTCCATTGGTGAATGGATTATACGTTTTGAATCTTTAAGCGTCTCCCATCTATAACATTAATACGAGAGGCAACTCTAAAATGATGCAAACCCCACGTTTATCTAGCATTGTCGCTTAGGCCATATAAATTAGAAACGTATGGAGAAGCTCCATAAGGATGGATTGCTTCACTCTTTTGATTTTGAATCATTTGAGACATGTGAGTCTTGTTTACTTGGTAAGGTGACAAAGGCACCTTTCACGGACACAGTGAGAGAGCAAGTGACTTGTTGGCACTCGTACATACCGATGTATGTGGACCAATGAGCTCAACGGCCGAGGTGGTTATCGGTACTTCATTACCTTTACCGATGACTTTAGTAGATATGGTTATATCTACTTAATGAGGCATAAGTTCGAATCCTTTGAAAAGTTCAAAGAATTCTAGAATGAAGTACGAGAATCATTTAGGGAAAACAATCAAGTTTCTACGATCGGATCGTGGAGGGGAATACTTGAGCCAAGAGTTTGGTAATCATCGAAAGATTGTGGAATTGTTCCACGCTTGACTCCGCCAGAACTCCAAAATGGAATGGGGTGTCCGAACGGAGAAATCGCACCTTGTTGGACATGGTGCGATCCATGATGAGCCAAAGTGATCTTCCGTTATCCTTTTGGGGATATGCTCTTGAAACAACTGCGCTCACACTAAATAGAGTTCCATCTAAGTCGTGAAAAGACACTATATGAGATATGGATAGGGCAACCCCTAGTTTGTCTTTTCTCAAAATTTGGGGACGCGAAGCTTATGTAAAACGTTTACGATCGACAAGCTCACACCCAAATCGACAAGTGCTTCTTTGTGGGATATCCTAAGGAAACTAAGGGATATTACTTTTATAATCGGGAACAAGGCAAAGTGTTTGTCGCCCGACACGGTGTCTTCTTGGAGAAAGAGTTTCTTTCAGAAGGGTTAGTGGGAGAAGGGTGCATCTTGAAGAAGTTCAAAAAACACCAGAAAATGTTTCGGCGACCACAGAACCACAACAGGAGGAGCAAAGTGTTGCGCCACCAGTTGTAGATACACCAACCCCATGGAGGTCTGAAAGATCACGTCGTGCGCCTGAAAGGTATACAAGTGCGGAACAACGTGATATATTGTTGTTGGACAACGATGAGCCTAAGACCTATGAGGAAGCGATGGTGGGACCCGATTCCAACAAGTGGCTTGGAGCCATGAAATCCGAAATAGAATCCATGTACGACAATCAAGTTTGGAACTTGGTTGATCCACTGATGGTGTCAAAACCATTGAGTGTAAATGGGTTTTTAAGAAAAAGTCCGATATGGATGGAAATGTTCACATCTATAAGGCGCGATTGGTGGCGAAAGGTTTTAAATAGATTCAAGGAGTTGATTATGATGAAACCTTCTCGCCCGTCGCAAAGCTTAAGTCTATTCAGATTATCCTAGCGATTGCTGCATATTTCGATTATGAGATATGGCGGATGGATGTCAAAACGACTTTCCTAAATGGAAACCCAAGCGAGGATGTATACATGATACAACCTGAGGGTTTTGTCGATCCACAATCGCCTGGAAAGATATGCAAGCTACAGAAATCCATTTATGGATTGAAGCAAGCATCTCGGAGTTGGAATATTTGTGTTGATGAAGTAATCAAAGAGTTTGGTTTCATCAAAAACAAAGAGGAGGCCTGTGTTTACAAAAGGGTCGTGGGAGCGCAATTGTATTTCTAATCTTATATGTGGATGACATATTGTTGATTGGAAATGATATCCCTATGCTAGAATCCGTCAAGTCTTCATTGAAAAATAGTTTTTCCATGAAAGACTTAGGGGAGGCAGCATACATATTGGGCATTCAGATCTATAGAGATAGATCTAAGAGGCTAATTGGATTAAGCCAAAGTACATACATTGACAAGGTATTGCAAAGGTTCAACATGCATGATTCCAAGAAAGGTTTCTTGCCCATGTCACATGGCATTAATCTTAGCAAGAATCGGTGTCCTCGGACACATGATGAGCGGAATAAGATGGGTATGGTTCCATATGCTTCGACAATTGGATCCATCATGTATGCCATGCTTTGTACACGTCCGGATGTCTCGTACGCTTTGAGTGCTACGAGCGGATACCAGTCGATCGGTGAAGGTCACTGGATCTGCTGTAAAGAATATCCTTAAATACTTGAGAAGAACTAAGGATATGTTCCTAGTCTATGGAGGTGAAGAAGAGCTCGTTGTAAGTGGTTACACCGATGCTAGCTTCCAAATAGACAAAGATGATTATAGATCGCAATCGGGTTTGTGTTCTGCCTAAACGGAGGCGCGATCACTGGAAGAGTTCCAAGCGGGATACCGACTCTACAACGGAGGCCGAGTACATTGCTGCTTCGAAGCTACAAAGGAGGCTGTTTGGATCAAGAAATTCGTTTCGAGCTTGGTGTGATGACTAGTACGATGCTCCAATGTCTCTCTATTGTGATAATAGTGAAGCCGTTGCGCAAGCCAAGGAGCCGAGGTCACATCGAAGTCCAAACACATATTTCGACGATATCATCTCATCCGTGAGATAGTGGACAGAGGTGATGTCAAGATATGCAAAGTGCACACGGATCTCAACATAGCCGATCCGCGACAAAATCTCTCCTCACCGAAACATGAGGCACACACAAGATCAATGGGTATTAGATACTTACATGATTGACTCTAGTGCAAGTGGGAGACTATTAGTGATATGCCCTAGAGGCAACATGGAGATGTTGGATATCATGGTCAATGTTTATGTATAAATGAATAAAGTGTTATTCGGTTCCATGAAATAGACATCTTGTATTGATCAATAAGTACGTGACTTATTTATGAGACTCTTTATGCATGAATCTATTTCTAAATGATCCTCGATCACATGTCATATTGTAGGAACAAATATGACTCTAAGATCGGCATGTATATTGATTGATGATCATGCCTCATAGATCATGGGTATGGAGATACCTAATCAATAAACATGGACACATGTGTTAGAGAACACATTATTGGATATACCCACCATGAGACACTACGGGAATTAATGTGCCATTATTTGGTCTCAAGTAGTGTTGGTGCAAAATCCTTAGACCTGAGATCATCATGGATTCCAACATGTGTAGTAGCCTACTTTGGGACTACTAAACGCTATTCCGTAATCGGGGCGTTATAAAAGTAGTTTTCGGGTTTGCTATGAAACATGGAGTGGGATGTGAGTGATCATGATGGAATTTGCCCCTCCTTTGGAGTGATATCTCTGGGCCCTCGAGGTAATGGATTATGGAAATGCATTGCCATGCTAAGTTGATTGAGGAGTCAATCAACGGACGGATAATCCAATACGGTTTGAGTGAATGGTTAAGCTATTGAAGGGATGGCACACATCTTGCCTATAGCTTAATTGGTATCGTGAGGCAAAGGGATTTGTGTACACATTACAGGTTTAGAGCCGATATTATATTCTTGTATACTATGGTGTCAATATGTGCTGCTAGGCACCGCTATTGACAGTCGGTGAGTTGGACTCGAGCCGACGATCGGCTAAGTTAGACTATAGCCGAAACCGAGTATACCTGAACCTACTGGGTCGCACATTTAAGGGGATAAGAACAGGCATTCGAGTTGGAATCAGATACGGCTCGATCGGATAGGGATCCGATCGGATAGAGTCCTATGGGCTTACGAAGTCCAGCCGGCCAACTCTACGAGATTCGAATAGGATCCGATTCAAAATAGAGTCCCGATGGGCCTCTAGGCCCAACTGGCAACTCTATATAAAGGAGCGAGGGGTGGAGAGTTGCGGTATTCAATCAATCGAATTAAACCGAATCAATCTGATTTGGCGCCAGAAGTCGACGAGATCAATCTCCACAGAAACCCTCCCCACCTTCGAGCCAAAACCCTAGCCTTGCATCGCGTGCTAGCACACGGGTGTTCGGCGTTCTGTCCCCGGACGTTGGATACCGGTAGAGGCGCTGCTACCTTGCGACGCTGTTGATCGGCTACGAATCGGTTGCAATCAGAGCAAGGCGACTGCGGCAGATCGAAGTCGGAAGCGCGGTCGGACGACTCGGATCGGCTGCGACATCGGTGAATCGGCTGTCCCCGGGAATCGGCTGTCATCGGCAAGCACACTTTCAGATCGGATAGCCCTGATTGGCTATTTCCGCTGCATACTCCAATTGGTAACGATCTATCGGCCCTTACTTGCGAGTGTTCCTGGTTTTCGGCTAGCGTAGCCTCCGCGTAACCCTTCAGACGTCATAGTAGAACTCACTACCACCATTATAGCATTCAAGACATATTTCGGTTCGATCCTTCCAAAAATTATTTCTAAACATTGCTAAGCCTTGACTAAGTTTCTAAACAGCAACAATACATTCTCAAATGTTGTACGTGACTACCATATGGCAACCACTAGGTTATTCCGGAGGTTATGAAGAAGGATCATTACATCACATCCTGAGGCTCATGCTGCAGCATCTCGGTTTTATTCATCGTTCAGACTACCATTTCTTCGTATTGGAACGAAGCTCATCGTTCTTAGCATACATGGTAGAGTTATGTATACCTGAATGTTGGGCACATGATACTTCTCTCTATTTCCAGGCTTATGGCTGGGATGCACCCTCCACAATGAACGGCGCTGCATTTCAGGCAATTGTGTTTCTTCGACACCATAGGCCCGAAATAGATGGATTTTTCCAGTATTTTCCGGCACGCATTCTCCAAGCTTCTGCCAATTGCTATCCTGGCCTAGAGGGGCAAGAGAGAGAGATTAGCTCTCTAGAGCTCTTCTTAGCCGGCCTAGTCGGAGCTACGGACAGGTACCTTGCAAGCGCCATGTCAGAATTGCATAGGTTGCAAGCAATGGTAGTAATGCTGGATAGGCGTATAGAACCACTTGGACATCAAGGGTACTTTTACAATGCCACCATTTACGAAGATCAAGATGTTCACCCACTAACCGAGACCTTGCCATCTCCAATGGGCATATACCAACACATAAACACACGAGCCCGTATGAGGGTTGGTTTTCATCGCAACCGTCGCACCATGCCAGACC